>CAKNXH010060814.1:69455-98990 GCA_932178445.1 Andricus quercusramuli | reverse complement strand
GCTCGAAAGATCGAGTGATATTTTCACTCGAGAAAATTTAGAGAGTAGACTCACCCGAATTTTCATCCAAAAAGGATTATTTTTCAACAAAATTGTTGTGTTTTCAATAAAATGAATGAGCTTCTAACCAATTATGTATTTGAATTTTTGATCAAGAAGATTAATTTTTTTACCGAAGAGGAGGTTTCACAAAATAAATAAATTTCCAACAGGGTACTTGTATTTTGAAATAAAAACGATCCTTTTTCCAGGAAAAATTGAATAGTTAACTTTTCAGTTAAAAGATTAATCTTCACCAAAAAAAGAAGATCTTTTGACAATAAAGTTGAATTTTCAACCAGAGAGAAGAATTTTCAACTAAAATAATATTCAACTAAAATGAAAAATCTTTCATCAAGAAAATTATTTTTTAACGAAATTGTTGAATTTTCTACAAAGTAAATTAATTTTTAACCAAAAGTGATGAATCCTCAATAAAAAATTCAATAGTTAATATTTCAATCAATATGAAAATTTGTTATTTTTAATCAAAAATTGTTGAACTCAACCAAAAAAGACGAATTTTCAACGAACTAGTTGAATCCACTACCAAAAAGATAAATGTTCAACAAAATAGTTGACTTTTGAACTAAAGAGAATACTTTCTAACCAAATTGTTTAATTTTTCACAAAGTAGATTGATTTTAAACCAAAAACATGAATTTTTAACAAACAAGGTAATTGTCTACCGAAAAAGACGCATTTTCAACCAAGTAGTTGAATTTTCGAAGAAAAAATATCAATTTTCAGCCGTGAAGTTGAACTTGGAATGGAAAAATTACATTTTTAATTCAAATAATCAATTCTCAACAAACAAAATAGAATTTCAAGAAAATATTTAAATCTTCGACCAAACCGTTTCCAACTAAAATGAATTTTTAACATAGTATTTCCACCAAATAGTTGAATTTCAACAAAAAATTACTTTTTAACAAAATTGTCGAATCTCTTACAAAGTAGATTATTATTTCATCAAATACATCATTTTTAAACAAAAATTATGAATTTCCAATGAAGGAGAATTATTTTCTACAGAAAAGACAATTTTACAAAACAAAGCATCTGAATTTTTAACTAAAGGAGATTTTTCAACCAAAAATGGAATAGTTAAGTTTATAGTTAAGAAAATTAATTTTTAACGAAAAAGAAACAACAAATTTTTAATGAAATCGTTAAAAAATATTTATGAATCAATGTAAAATACTCCGAATTACCTGGATTACTATGGATTACCCTGGAATATTGGTGGATTGCATTGCGTAACAAGTGGATTACTTGGATTACCTAAAATACTTCGACTTATTTGGAGTACAAGTTGATTTATCTGGATTAATATTCATGTCAATCTTTTTTTCTGTTTTTGTTAATCAAAATTCGAAGAGATACAGAAAGATCTTGATAGATGTAGTATAGGATGGGATATAAAAGAGGAGATAAAGAAATATAGAATTGAGATTGACAGAGATAGGAAAACATTAACATGAATAGATAAAGGATAGGATGAGATAGATAAGAGAGGATTGAAAAATATAGTCGAAGATTCAGATTGACTGATAGATAGAAACATATTACGTGGATAGATTGAGGATAGGATGAGATAGAGAAGGAGTACTAAAAAATATATACTTGAATTTAGATTGAAAAATAGATATAAGAAGATAGACGTGGATATAGGGGTGTAGCAACCGCCGTATCAGCCGTATCATTTAATCCCCCCCCCCCCCCCAGGTATAGGGCCCCCGGACCACGGAGTCCCCTTCTTTATTTTCCTAAAAAGGTCCCCCCAAGAAATTTCCATACCGGGCCTCCTCAGGGCTAGCTACGTCACTGCGTTGATAGATGTATCATATGATGTGGTAGTCAAGGGGAAGATTAATAGACAGAAATTCAGATTAACCGAGATATAGAAAAATATTGACGAGGATAGATAAATGATAAGATGAGATAGTGAAGAGGGTATTGAAAATGATAGACGTGAATTTAGATTGAAAAATAGAAAAAGATCAATAATAATAGATACATGATATGATGAGATAGAGAAGAGGGTATTGAAAAAGATAGACGCGAATTTAAATTGACAGAGAGATAGAAGAAGATTGAAGTGAATAGTCAAAGGATAGAATGAGGTAGATAAGAGAGGGTACTGAAAAAGGCACACGTGAATTTAGATGGACAAAGAGATAGAAAAGGATAGACGTTGATAGAGGTTCGATATAGTGAGATGGAGAAGAGGGGATTGAAAAAGATAAACGGGAATTTAGATTAGCAAAGGTTGAGAAAGATTGACGTGGATAGATAAAAGATAGGAGAAGATAGAGAAGATAGAGAAGAGAGGATTGAAGAAGATAGGCGGAAATTAAGGGAGATAGTAAAAGATTGACGGGGATAGATGAAGGATAGGATGGGATAGAAAAGACAGTATTGAAAAAGATATACGTGAATTTAGACTGACAAACAGGTAGAATGCAATAAATTTCTTCCATCTCTTTCTGTCAGAAACATTCAAAATTATTCATGAAGATAAGATTTCTATTTTTTTACTTCCAGCAGGTAGAGCTTTATGCAAAATATATAAATACCCTTCATTTTGACAGCAATTTGTTCGCTTATTTTTAACTTGGTGCTGGTACTCACAATCAGAAAAATGTTAGTTTCAATCAAACAAGCATTTTTTTGATCCCATGACAAAGATATAATTTGTTTGATTCAAATCAAATTTGTTTGAGTCAATGTTGTTTCTTTGACTATGTATCAAAGAGGGAATTAGTTTGATTCAAATAAACATTTTTCGGAGTGCAGGATTTTTTTTCTTTCCTTTTTTTTTGTCGAAAAATAATGGCAAAAGTCTTATTCTGTTTTTGAAAGGATTCGCATTCAAGATGTTACATAAATAGTCAAATTTTCTCACGTTTATGTTAATGCGAAATAATAAGATTTGTTGAAACAATGATTATTTATTTGCCTCGAAAATCGATGACCTTTTGTATTCTAGTGTTAATAAGGAATAGAGCTCCAGAGTCGTCGCGTATATTTTCGAGGGAAAAATGCTTGAACAAGATAGAGGCTCGCAATAAATTTACGGATGCTAGCACATGTGATAGGCCAACCAATGAGGCATTGTACCTTGTAATGTCAATAAAGTGTTTCTTGATATTCTAACAGGCTTGGTATTATGGATATGTGGAAACGACTCGTGTTCGTTCTTTTCATCTTTTTCCTTTTTTATTTTCTTCTTTTTCTTGACAGAAACAACCGGGAGCTGCAAAATATACACTAGAGTAATGAATGGAAACCCGTCAATGGAATCACAGATTCACTCTCACGAGTCAAAGGTGAGCGGATTAAAATGGTAATCTTCATAGCAAACAGCCGACTCTGAATAGAGTAATTGCTTCTGGTTCGTTTCCCGATCTCAAAACATGCGATTCAAAGCAAATTAATTACTCCAACAACGCCGCACAGTGCGAGAAAATCCCATTTTGCGGTCAAAAATTTATAAAAACTAGAAAAACCAACGAATTTTAATGAAAATTGGAGGGTATATAATACACATATTGCCGTTTTTAATTTATTCGTAAAAAGGCAAGGGCGGACGTTTTTAGGCCCCAGGGGCACCAAACTTTGAACTTCATTAAAATCCCGTTTATTTTTCATCAGAAATGTAATTATGAACTAAAAATGATGAATTTTTTCATGCATAACTCATTTATTCGGAATGCAATAGTCAATTCTTGGACACCGTAGTGGAATAAAATATATTTTTGCAGTGAATAAACTATGAAAAGCTTAAGACTTAACAGATCTTAATTAAACTTGCAGAGATGATCTAACTTGTAATTAATCTACAACTTAGCAGGGGTGGAATTTATACGACCTCTAAAATGTATCCCGAAATTAAATTAAAAATCAATTTAAATTTCAAGACCCCTAAAACTTCTGTGCCTTTTTTTTAAAAGTGGCTGCATTTGATGGACATTGCACCATTTTCGTCCAAAATTTGGCAAAAACGTAGACTGTACATTTTTTCGGATGTTAGCAGTTTTCTTTGAGCTATATTCTTTCCATGTTTTTCAAAATTTTTCTCCATCATTACGTCCACTTTGAGTATACTGGCATTTTCATCCTTCCACAACCACATACACACTGTTCATTTGATATTGTGAATTTCGTCATTTTTAAATCACACTAATGGCACTCAGTGACTCTGAGAAATATTCTCTCGTGCTAAAATGATGTTCTTTCACACAAATGGCATTTTCTCTTAAATTTAAGGCTAACAGGACTTCTTTTTGTCCCAAAACGTAGAAATAATTACATATAAATTAAGAGAAGGTAATACAAATCTCTGTAAAATACACGTTAGCTCATCCTCATTTTTTCATGCAAATTCCATCGTGCGAGCGCATACGAGTGCAGTAAGCACTTGAATGGGCGACCGTTCGTGATTTTCACCTGGTACAATATTTCTTTCAGGAAAAGAAGGCCACATATTTCTTCATAAGTTACGATTCCGTTCATTTTTTGTTCTAATTTTTTTCATAGTCCAAAGAAACTAAGATTGCAAAAAGTGGCAGCCGAGATTATCATAATTTGTCAGCATATATCTCAAGAAAGAAAGGTACCATAGCATCATTCTGTTTAAATTGCGTCCAGCATAATAAAAAATGTGTTGAAAGATTTTTTTTTTCACTTATACTAGCTTAAACATCAACTTGACATACAAGTACCATATTTTTGGTTGAAATTTCTAGATTTCTACCACTGTGCGCTGTTCGTCATTCCTGAAGGTTCTAATTTTTTTTATTTCTTATTGTTTGGTATTCCAGAGTGGCATACAATTTTCTTTAAATATTAATCTTGTTCAAAAAAAAAAAAGAAAAACAGGTAAAAAAATGTTTGATTATAACATTTGTTGTATACGACTAAATGTGCTATCGGGATTTCCCTTTACTGGCCTAAATTCGCGCGATGTTTAAATTGATATTTATATGAAATTATTGTATTCCATAGTACCTAATATCTGAAATAATAGAAAAGAAAGGAAGGATAATATTTTTGCACAGGAAAGAAATGGTTTTTTTTCCACTAGACTAGACAAACATTTCTATACGTTTATCGGATAACTGAATCCGAATCCGAGGTTGGTTTGACTCGGTCTAATCTTATTCCGTTCAAAACCTCAAAAAAGGGAAAAAAAGTTTTTCAAATTTTATCACTTTTTTGAGTTTAGGAACGAAATGCGATCTTGCCGAACCACAACAAACGCGGATTCAGATTTAGCGACCCCAAAAACGTATAGAAATATTTATTTCTTCTGGTGGACAAAACCTTTTTTTAGAGTGCCTATGTAATTGATGAAAATTGATATTTGAAACTATGAATCGGCAAATAAAAAATTCATTTTTCTCGAAATAGTTTAACTTTCAACCAAGTAGTTGCATTTTCAAATCAAAAAGTTTGATTCTCAATATTAATAAATGTAATAGCGTGATGAGTCCAAATTACAAGGTTCCATCTCGGAGAAACTAAATGAAAAGGTACTAACTCATGGAGACCGAATAAACTATCTGTGAATTTGATCTCGAGTGTTTCCACTTTGTTTGTATTCATAATCATATGGTGCTCATTTCACGAGCACTTTGCTTCCCGTTAGCAAATGTATTTGCTTCCTCATAGAAGAAGCATTAGTTATTTTTTCAATAATAGACAAACCAAAGTCTTCATTTTACTCAATTTAAGAATACAAATTTACAAAAAATAAAAAATTACAAAATAATACAAAAAATGTTTTAAATAAAAAGACAAATCAGACAAATCAAATCTTGTATTCGAACTGATAATTTTTTGAGCTGGAAAAGGGAAAGGAAAAGTTCTGTCGCACCTTATCCCTTTCCTAGCTTTATGATTTCTTTACAAAAATCCAGTTGCAAGATATTGGTGAGGAAAATAAGTTCTCAAAATTTCATCAATTTATCTGCAACCGCTTTCTAGTTATCGTAATCACAAAAAAGCATGACATTCACACACACATCCACACATCCACACATACATCCAGACATCCACACACACATCCACACACACACACAAAACCGGATAATTGCTTAGAACATTGCATTAGACATTTCTAAATTAGGGAGGGTTTAATTAAATGAATTTACCATTTTTTGAAAATGTTAGCGTTAAAAAACTTCCTCTATGAGGAAGCAAAAAGTTCTAAAAAGTTTTTTTTTCAAATAAAAAACAGATGAACTCAACAAAAAAAGTTAACATTCCAGAAAAACAGTTGAATCCTAACAACATATTAATTTTCAACCAAATAGTTATATTTTTAACCAAAAAAGATAACATTTCAACCGAGGAGATGAATTTTCTACGTAAAAGATTAATTTTCCTCGAAAAATATTAATTTTCTACAGAAAAGATTGATTTTCAACAGAATACACACATTTTCAACCAAATAGTTAAATTTTCAATCAAAAATGGATTTGATTGCATTTCCAGTAAAAAAATTAATCATCAACCAAAGAATAAGAAAATATTTAACCAGATAATTGAATTTTCAATTAAAATCATTAATAATCAAATAAAAAAATTAATTTTCGAGAATTTGTTGAATTTTCAGCTAAACTGATGAATCATCAATGATAGAAAGAAAATTAAGAATATCATTGAATTTTAAACTAAAAAATTGATTTCCAACTGAAATTATGAATCCTCAGTTTAAAAAAAAAAATAAGAGTCAAAAATTATTTTTCAACGACAACAAAAAAAGAATTTTAAGCTAACGTTTTTATTTATTTTTAACCCAAATATAGGAATTTTTTCAAAATAGTTCAATCTTTAACATTGAAAGGCGATATTTTAAGAAAATGGTCAACATCCAATCGAAAAGATAAATTTTTCTCTAAGAATATTAATTTTTTAACAAATAGTTAAATTTTCAATTAAAAAAAGATTAATTTTTAACCAAAAATGCCATGTTCAGTTTCCAGTAAAAAGGATGATTTTCTATGAAATGAATGTCAACAATGTAGTTAAATTTTCAATCAAAGAGATGAATTTCCAACTAAAATGATGAATCTCCAATCAATAAACTGAATTTTAAGAATTAAGTTGAATTTTCAACTAAAAAATGAATTACAGGAAAAAAAACGAATTTTTACGAACCAGTAATAGTTTCGCACCTCCGAGAGCACCTATCACTAGGACAATTACTTGTACCAAATATTTTGGGTACAGTCGTTGCAGCTCTCTTTTAAGGTCTTGATACCTTTCCTCCCTTTCTTTCTCCTTGGCAGTGATGTTGTATTCGGGCGGAGCCGAGAATCCGATCACGAATATAGTTCGTTTCTCGAAATCTTGGAGAACGATGTCAGGTCATCCATATAAAATACATGAGTGACCTTATGCTCGCGCTGATTAGTGTCGCCACAGAGGTATCCAGGAGAATTTCGTAGTGCGAGAGATGGAGGCAGAAGTGTGATGCGAAAAAGCAAAGGGCTCATGGTATCACCCTGAAAGACACCCTTCTGGAAGGTGACGTTGTTTATTGTCACGCGATGATTTCTAGATGAAACAGTAAATCTAGTTGTCCAAAGAGGCATCAATCTCTCTATGCATCTCACTATGTGCAGATGCACCTTCAAGCTTTCCAACAGACAGATGATAAGTCTATGAAAGGTTGCATCGAAAGCTTTCCGGCAGTCAATCCCGGCCATTGTCAGGACGCGTTAATGGACTGCAGCGTCTTTACAGACACACCTGTCAATTAGCAGGTTTTCTCGAAAGCCTGCTACACCTTTTTTCGAGCCTCGTTGTTTGTATATCTCTCGCCATACAGGCTCAATTCGTCGAACGATCCTGTTGTTCAGGACAGCTGTAGAGATCTTATACATTGTGCTTAAGCAAGTTATTGGCCTGTAATTCTCTGGTCTGGACAAGTTGCCTTTTTTCGGTAGGAGTATAGTGCGTCCTAACACCAGCCACTGCGGAATGGGCGTCTCCGACTTTAAATATGAGGTGAATATGCAGGCCAAATTTTGGATCGTAAGAGTAAACTTCTTTCACTAGAAGTTTTTGATCCAATCTGGTCCAGCAGCGAAAAAATTCTTCGTGCCTCCAAGTGCTTTTTTCACCTCTTCGGCATTGATTGACATTGCTCCTCAGATTTTATGAGGTTGTCGCAAAGCTCCTTGAAGCGGATGATATTGTCAGAATCTTCTTTCAACTTTAGTGTTTTCGGTATCCTGTATACCTCTCTTCAAAAAGTCTCTACCTCCTTGGGCTTGGGTGTATTCTTTACAGAAACAGTGAGATCGCTGAAGAGGCGCGATGGGCCAGCGAGAAACTGTGATTCTCTCTGATCCATCTCTCCCTCTTCTGCGTTCTCCTCCTTGCGTCAGATAACAGCCGTATTTTGTCAACAATATGCTGCTTGGTTGTCAGCAGCTTTGACTTGTTCCGTGTGTGATTCAACATCCTTAGTTCTTGGGAAAACTTTCGAACCCTTTCCGTGGAAGGTCTACCAGATGTTATGTAGTCAATCACACATTGAACACGGGACGCATTCTGTCTTGCTCATCTAATGTTCTTGTTCCGTTGATGCAAGCGTCTTCTGGTTTTTGATCCATCGTAGGTTTCAGCCTTCGATTTGAATCAGCCAAAGTTCATACAGCACCATGAACTGAGCAATTGATGGTCCAGAGGTCGGACTCTTGAGAGATGTCTCCACGAAGGGAGGCAACCATTTTAGCCAGATCTTGGGGCTCCGGAGGAATTGGCATGTTAATGTTCCTCTTTGCCCTGAAATCGCAATCATATCTCAAAAGGTGCCTACTTTCTGCGATTGGTCTTAATGTCGCTTCCTCATCTTCGTCTGCAGCTTGATCAAGCAGCGGTTGGGAAAGTGCTTTGCGTACATATCCATTTTTCCGCAGGCAGTCGGCTTGATTTCGCAAAGACTGATGAGAAACATGCTGAAGTTCTGGGTGTTTTTGGCACCACAGAGTGTGCATACGCGTCATGAAGCCTCCGCGAACAGGGCTAATGCTAGCATCGTAGCAGTCTAGCAAGTCATCCTTGAGTTGATCCGTCCACTCAGTGTGGGCGTTTCGCCGGTTCGTTGTCGTGTTTGCATCTAAATTATTTTCAGCACCCCGAACTCTAGGATGATCGGCATGGTTTGCCGACCCATTGTCGGATGCTCTGTGCTATCGATCGTTTTGAACCGCATCTACAACTTTCTGTTGTTTTGGTGGTGTCATTGTTGTTCCCACGAGCAACCAGGGAAAGACTTCGTCCATCCTTGTTGTCACTTGCTGTCACTTGGACAACTTTGCACGTGCATAGATGGCAGGAGTAGTTTAAGAAAAAAAAAAAAAAATATATATATATATATATATATATATATATCGGTTTCGGTTTCGATTCCTTTGGAATAGAACCGAAGGGCTTATGACAAAGCCACCGAACGCGTCCTCGGGTTGCGGATAGAGGGTCCCTGTACCAAGGGTTTCTGCTGAATATGGTTACAATAATTAATAAGCAGTCGCGGACAATTGTCCAGGGATAGTCCCGAAGGAATAACCCCCAAGCGAAGGCGTGAGAACCGTGCCGAAAGCTGAATGTCACCTGGGTGAGGTGTCTCTAACGGTGATTCTGGGAAATCGGCGACTCTCAGAGTATACAGCCTTATCCTTGCATGCGGGGCTCTACAAGGATGGACGAACCCTTTCCCTAGCTGCTCGTGGGAACAACAATGACAACACCAAACATAGTTGTAGTAAGTGCGGTTCAAAACAATCGAACACGCAGGGCTCCCGACAATGGGTCGGACAACAATGCCGACTACCCTACAGTTGGGGGAGCCAATCAAGACGGAGTCAATGCAATTGACCGGCGGAATCTTGTTACTTTTAAGTGGACGGATCAACTCAATGACAGCCTGATGGAGTGCTACGATGCCAGTATGGTCCCTGAACGAGAAAGTTACATGGCACGACTGCATGCTCTGTGGTGCGAGAAACACCCAGAGCTCTCAGACTTTTCGCAACAACGTCTGCGAAACCATGCCGAGAACATTAGGAAAAGGGGTTATATAAGCGGAGTGCCTACTCAATCGCATCCAGAACAAGCCGGCAACAGAGAAAGAGAAGCGACACTGAGACCAACCGCGAACAGGCATCCAATAGAGGAAGAACGATGCTTCAGGACCCGGAGAAACATCAACATTCAGGTTTCTCCCAAGCCCAAAGATCTGACTGAATTGGATGATGAACTTCGTGGAGATTTTTCCGAAGAATCCGACCTCTGGACTATCAGTTGTGGTGTGTACAATGCAGCGAGAACTTTGGCAGATGCAAGCCGTAAAACAAAACCAACGGTTGATCATAAGACCAAAAGAAGAATGCATCAACTCAGCACAAAGATAGGCTGGGCTAGACAGTACGCGTCCCGCATTCAGTGTGTGATTGACTACATAACATCTGGCAGGAATTTCACTGCCAAGGTTCGACGGTTCGCGCGCGAACTGCGGATCCGTCATCACACAATCAACAAATCAAAGCTAATGACCATCAGACAGCATATTGTTGACAGAATACGAATACTATCTAACGCTAGGAGAAGTCTAGAGCGGAGAGAGAGGTGGGTTAGAGAAAATCAACAATTTTCATCTGATCCATCTAAACTCTTCCAAGACCCTCCAATTACAGTCGACCATCCGCCCAAACCAGAGGAGGTCGAAGCATTTTGGAGAGAAGTCTACGAGGTCCAGCATCCACTTCAAGAAGACTCAAAGAACATAAATAGCTTCAAGGAGCTGTGCAATGCCCTCATAACACCTGAGGAAGAATGCCCACCCATCACTACCGAGGAGGTGAAAAACGTATTAAGAGGCATGAAGAACTTTCCTGCTCCGGGACCAGATGGTATCAAGACCTTCTGGTGGAAGAAGTTTCCTTGAACCCACCAGCATCTGGCCCGAATTTTCACCTCATATTTAAAGTCGGAAGAGCCTATTCCGGAGTGGTTGGTGGAAGGGCGCACAGTGCTCCTGCCTAAGACGGGCAACTTAGCTGACCCTAAGAATTACAGGCCAATAACTTGTCTGAACACACTGTATAAGATCTTCACAGCCATCCTAAATGATAGGATTCTCCGGACAATTGAATCTGTGTGGCGAGAGATGTATGAACAACGTGGCTCGAAGAAAGGCGTAGCAGGATGTCGGGAGAACCTGCTCATCGATAGATGTGTCTGTAAAGATGCAGCATCCTATCAATGATCTCTATCGATGGCCTGGATAGATTACCGAAAAGCTTTTGATTCAACCTCCCATAGACTTATCATCTGTCTGTTGGAAAGCTTGAAGGTTCATCCACACATCGTGAGATGCATAGAGAGATTAATGCCGCTTTGGAAAACCAGATTTACCATCTTATCTGGAAAATATCGTGTGATCACTAACAGTATCACCTTTCAGAGAGGTGTATTTCAGGGCGACACCATGAGCCCTCTCCTCTTTTGCCTCACATTATTGCCACTATCTCTCGCACTTCGCCATTCCGAAGGGTACCTCTGTGGCAAACCTGGAAATCGAAAGCATAAGGTAAC
The DNA here is from genome assembly GCA_932178445.1 of Andricus quercusramuli. Lineage (NCBI taxonomy): Eukaryota > Metazoa > Arthropoda > Insecta > Hymenoptera > Cynipidae > Andricus > Andricus quercusramuli. Next base: position 87,338 of record CAKNXH010060814.1, on the reverse strand, counting down.
TCATGTATTTTACATGAATGATCTTAAGCTCTATGCTAGAAATCAAGAGAAACTACATCTAGCTCTAAAAATTGTCACAGAGTACACTCAAGAGATTGGAATGGAGTTCGGGTTAGAGAAATGCGCCAAGGTTAATTTGAAGAAAGGAAAACTTAACGGCATCCTCGAAGATCCTGAACTCGTTGACAGAAGCGCTATACGACACCTTTGCGCTGGAGAGACCTATACATACCTGGGCGTGCCACAAAGCCGCATTCAGGACGTAACATCTATAAAGGATACTCTTCGATGCAGATATAAACGTCTCCTCCGACAGATATGGTCTTCCGAACTGTCGGCGAGGAACAAAGTATCTGCAACGAACATGCTTGCCGTCCCAGTAGTACTCTATTCATTTGGAGTCGTTCCATGGACGAAGGACGAGCTCAGATCCCTCGATATCGGGTCCCGAAAGGTTATGCACATGAACAAAAGCATGCACCTTAAGTCTTCTGTTCCACGACTTTGAATCTCACGCCGTCAAGGTGGTCGTGGAATACTGAATCTTGAATGTCTTCACAACAGGATTATTCTGGGTACAGCACATATTGTCGCAAATGGACAAGATCCTCTTCTTAAAATGGTCAGAAAACACGAAGAAGTAGGCAAAGGGGCGTTTCTTTACAAAGCAGCGAAAGAGGCTGCTGAAACACTCGGCCTTGACTTCAATATCAGGGGTGAGCGAAATGCATCAAATCTTATCCATCTTAAATACTCACTCCTGAAGGCCCGGATTAAGAAAGCACAGGAGAAAAACTTCCGCGAAGAGCTCCTCGACAAGAAGATGCACGGCATCTTCCACAGAAATGTGGAAGATCAGTCGATGTCGTATGAGCTGACGTTTGCTTTCCTTAGATCACCCGGATTGAAGTCAGGCACAGAGGGCTTCATTTTGGCATGTCAAGATGGTGTCATTTCCACTCTAGCATACCGTCGCCACATTTTGAGCCAAGATATTCCTGATGATGGCTGCAGAGCGTGTCATGAACACCCTGAGCATCTAGGACACATACTATCTAGTTGTCCAGCTCATGCGGGAACAACCTACATCCAAAGGCACAATGCGGCACTGAGAGTGCTTTATTACCATCTCTGTCACTCTTACGGCATTAGCCCAAATACCTCTTCGCTGAACGCCCCTAGAGAAATAGAGTCAATTGTCGACAATGAGAAGTGCCGCATATATTGGAACTTCATATTCTCGACAATTGTTTCTGTTGCGCACTCGAGGCCTGACATGGTTCTTCTTGACTTCGAGAAACGAACCATGTTCGTTATCGAATTTTCGGCACCAGCGGACAAAAACGTCACAGCGAAGGAGAAAGAAAAGAAAGAAAGGTATAAAGACCTTATGAGGGAGTTGCGACGGTTATACCCGGAATATTCTGTTAAGCTAATCCTCCTGATCATTGGCGCTCTTGGAGGTGCCAAGGTTTCACTTGTTAATAGCCTGAAAAGCATCCCTGCGTGTCAACAAAATGCTGAGACACTTGCAGGGAGAATGCAGAAGGCGGTCGTCCTTGGGTCGCTCCGTGTCTTCAGGGTGCACGAGACTTTCGCCGGATCATCGTATTGAATTCGCGCAGACTGTAACCACCCATCTCACGGTCGTGAGACGTGGTTACAGCTGAAATTTTACCGCGATTTCGCTGGGAGCGGGTGCAATTTTTCAGATTAGCACCCGCTCCCAGCGAAATCCTGCGGTTGTCCTTTTGACTAACTTTTAACTATATATAATCAAAAAGTTACATTTTTGTTCGAAAAATTATAAATATTCAAAATCTAATGATTTTTAGATTTTTATGTTAAAAATACCCATTTCAGATTTACAACGGTAACATAACCTAAATTTTTTTAAGAATGGTAGTTTTGATGATGATTTATGTTTAGAAATGCTAATTTCCTGTGAAAAAAATTAAGACAGCCTAAAATTTGTAAAAAGAATGATCTGAATGGGCTTGACATCATCTACTTCTTTTTTCTTTGAAATTGGTCAAGTTTTCAAGAAAAACCAGGTTTATGAATTTATGATTGCTCTTGAAAACATACTAAATTTTACTTCACAGGACGTAACTAAATGTACCGAAATTTTAGTATAAATAGCCGGAGTTTCCCGATACTCCCAGACACCGCCTTTAATTTATTAAAAAAATATCCCACTCCTCTGATAAAAAAATAAACTATATAATATTAAAGAGAGATTATGAAAAATTGAAACTTTGCCATGATTGCGAAATTTGTACAAAAACTTAATAGTTCAGTAATCGGGGCGTAATGCAAAGTTGCTCAGCGGTAAAGTACGGCACCGCCGGTGCGTTCTCGTCCAGGGTTCGAGACCTACAAAAAATAATTCTTCTTCTCCAATCAATGGATCTATAATTGCATAAAATTTGCTTTAGAATCAAATGCAAAGAAATGGTATTACAGTTACAATATTTATATGTGAATTGGATTAAATGCGAGGAATATTAATAAATCAAAACATTTATCTAGAATCTGTCACGATGTGATAATTAAAGTTCACACTACTTATAAGGACATTTGATTTAGTCGCGAATCCGTAAAAGCGAAAGTTGAGGGAGGATTTTTCCTTTATGATACTCGAATCAGGAGATTCTCCTTCATCAGTTACGCGAATGTTCAACTGAGAGAAGGACGTATTGAAATTCAGTCCTTCAGTCACAACGACTGGAACATCATAACGTTCATCCCTATTTAAAACTTATTTAAAATAAAAGTGTATATATTTTTTAATTTATAAATAATTCGCTTACTCATCTCAAGTTTATTTCTAGAGTTTAAAATTAATAATAAAAATGATTTTCTTCACCCTGCCCTGCGTTTGTTTCCTTTTTGTGACATTTTCCACTGGCCAGGAGGCAAACGAAATTCCAAACGATATTAGGCCATACGAATTTGCTTTCAACGTCGTTGATTTTCAACATAGATTCGAGAAGAAAGGTATTGTGATTTATATTTTAATAAATACCAAGAGAAAAAATAAGAAATTGAAATTTCCCGCGCGCGGCAGTTTTGAACTTCTTGATATTGACTTTTTTAGGTAATTGGTAATAATTAAAAGTTATTATTAAATCATGTTTCTCGTATAGATGAGGATGGCATTATCACTGGAGAATATGGATTCATAACTGCTGATGGGGTTTATCACGAAACTGGTTATGCTACTGATAAAGATGGGGATTTTATCATAACGAAAATGAGGAATCGAAAACTTAAATCTCGTAAGTTTTGTTTTCATACATTTTTTTTACCATCTGCTTATTTTTATATAAATACTTTTATTATTATTCATAGTTATGATTAGTTATATTATATATTTTTTATATTTTAACTCGTTTTAATATTTTGTACTGAAATTTTCATGAAGAAAAAGACATTGAAGAGTTTTTCAAGGACAAGCCGGAAGTGGCGAAAAAACTCATGACCGCAATACAACGATCTTGCAGTGACTGTAATAGTTTAATTAATATAGACAAAGTTGAAGATGGAGTAATTCTCAATGGAACGATAGAGGAAAATACGTCAGATACAGCTTTGAATGAAACGGAAAACGTCCTACAAAAAGAGAAAAAACCTGGTAAGTTGGAGAAGTTACTAAATACCTTTCATCATACTTCATTTTTTTCAAATTGTTCAAAAACGATTTTTGAAAATGGAAAAATTTTGTTTTTTCTGCTGGAAGCGTCTATTTTAGTTCCATTTTCTCACTGGTGGGTGGGGGGAGTAACTAAAATTACAAAACTTCAAAAAAAAAAAACTTAAAGAAACTAGTTTAACTTTTGACCAAGTAATTGAATTTTCAGCCAGAAAATATAAATTCTCGAAGAAAAATATAATAGTTGATAATTGAACTAAAAAATATTTTCAATTTTGAATCGAAAAGATTTGAACTCATCCAAAAAGACGAATTTTCAACAAAATGGTTAAATCCTCAGCCAAATAATTTTTTATTTTGAACCAACCATTTGCAACTTTAACAAAAAAAGATAATTTTTTAAACCAAAATGACACATTTTCAACCAAACTGTTGAATTTGCAACAAAAATTTTTCAGTTCAATTTGAAAAAAAAAAATAAAGCAAATTATAATTTGGATGAAAAAAAAATTTTATTACAAAATAAATATTTGGTAATTTTCCTTGTTTATTTGCTTTCAGGTGATATAATTATAATTTTCCAAAGTTTCTCGAGAAAATGCAAAAAGATTTTTGAAGATTTCAGATAGGTAAAAAAGTATCTGGAAAATTTCTAAGAATTTTTTGTACAGGATTTTAGAAAATGTTAGGAATATTTTGAGTAGTTTGAAAAATATTTGAGACTTTTTAGAGTTTAGAAAAATTTTAAGAATATTTTAGAATTGCTTGGAAACCTCTCAAAGTTTTGAAATATTTTTAATATCTTCAAAATTCCCAGAATTTCTAACTATCTTCTAAACTGACACAAATTATTCTTTAAATTGTTCTTTAAAATCTTTCTGATTCATTTCTGCTAATTCTGAAAATCTTTTGCAATGTTCTGAAATATTTTCTTACATTCACTTCACATGAATGTTGTAGAATGAAAAAATGATTTGAATCCGAGAAATCTTACGAAAATGTTCTATTCTCTTGAAACCTTTCAAAATTCTTCAAAAGATTCTGCACTTTTTGGTTCAAAATCTTCAAAAATCGAAATTACATTTCAAAAAGAATGATTTCTGTATATGTTTGTAATCTTGCAAAATTGAAAGAATTTCCTTTGAAATCGTCTGAATTGTTTTCTGAAATTTTAGAAAATAATTTTAAATATTTATAAATTTTTCATTAATTTATTTAAAATTTTCTTGGAATCATAAGAAAAATTTTCATTATATCAAAAAATTCCAAATTCTTAAAAAGTTTCAAAATTTTATTTTAAAATTTTCAACAATCTACATTTTGTTTAAAATTTATCGATATCGGTAACTCTTTGGTTACCTTTGCCGACAATTTTTTTATCGTTACCATAATTTAATTTTTTTCTATATGTTTGAATGTGTGAAAAAGTTTACAAATTGTCGTCCGGTAGCAAAATGTTGAGAACAGAATTATTTTTCAATATTAATGAAATAGATGAAATTTTCTCTTTTATCATTACTGTTTAGAAATATTCAGAAATAATTTTTAATCATCAAATAAAATTACTTTTTTGAACATTTTGATTCACTAAATTATTAGTGCAAAAAAGTCGTAATCTTTATTAATAGATAAATACATATAACATCATATTTTTAAAACATTTGATCTTAAAGTTAAGAACAGAATTGTTGCCTTATTAACGAATCATTTAGAATGTAGATGTTCCCTTTCGGAAATAAATTTTCAGAATTAAAATTCCTCATTTGGAAATCAAGATGCACAATATTCCAGAAAAATACACAGAACAAACTGAAAACAGCCACATACAGTGATGTTTACGCAGTATGCAACCAGTTCCAATTTTCGAGAATTTCGTTCCACTAATTTTATTAGATAGGTGATTAAATACAGGACAAAATTTTCATATAAAATATATCACTGATTTTTTATTACATATATATATATATATATATATATATTTTTTTTTTTTTGAATTGATTTGTTAATATCTATGTATAATTTTAGGTATAAAATTTCCCCCATTTGACTTATTTGTCGAATTAAAAAAAAAATTCCTTGCCTCAATTTTTACATCTTATCTTATCTGAAGTATGTATGTATGTATGTGTCGAAAATTAAGAGTTAACATTATTTTTCATGATTAGAAACATTCCTGTCAACCTTCAAAGATTGAAACTTTAAACCTTCAACGTCAGGAATTCTACTGATAAGAAAAAATATGTTTATTTTGTCATGTACATTTTGCAGTATAAAAAATTTCATGGTTTTAAATAAAAACATACAAATGGTTAATTTTTCGTAGTTCTATGCAAAAGTTGAGCATCTCTTTATACTTGAAGATGGATATCTCTTAGGAAGAAAAAAGGAAAAATCTTGAATTAACAGGCTATTTGAATTAGTTTTAGCTTGAATCATCTGTTCCCTAATATAAATTTGATAAAGTCTGTGATTATTTGTGAATAGCGGCAGAAAAATCTGTTGTGGTTTAAAGATCAAATTCGTAGTTGAAAGTAGAACTCCTTTGTTAAAAATTAATTTTTTTGGATGATGCTTCATGATTTTAGTTGAAGCCCCCTTTTTGTTTCAAACTGAAATATTTTGTTGTGATTTTTTTCTGTTATAAATTATTTTTTTTAACTGAAATTTTAACTTTTCCATGTTTGGTTTGAAATTTATCTTTTTACGTTGAAAGTTCAGTTATCTGTTTGAAAATTTCAGTATTTTGCTGCAACATTATCTTTCGGTAGAATATTCTTGTTCTTGGTGACTAATTTACTCTTTTGGTTGGAAAGTAATTTCTGCGGTTGGAAATTTAACCACATATTAGGTTAAAAATTTCTTTAAAAAATCCAGTTTTAATTGAAAGTTCGTGTCTTTTATCAAAATTAATACTTTTGGTTAAAAAATAATTTATTTTATTGAAGATTTGCTTTTTTTTTTTGAAAATTAATTTTTCAAATAAAAATGTAACTGATCTATTTTTCTTGAAGAATTTTTTTGTTGTTCTAAATGATTTTGTTCAAACTCAAATTTTCACTTTTCCGTGCTTCCAAGGATTAACATTTATCTTCTTCAGTTGAAAATTCAGTTATCTGTCTAATAATGTCTGCATATTGTTGAAACTTTGTCTTTTGTGGTAGAATATGACACTTTTTGGTGACTAATTAACCTTTTTTATTGAAAATTCATTTCTATGGTTGAATATTTAACTACATATTAGGTTGAACTTTTCTTTAAAAATTCAGTTTGGATTGAGAGTACATGCATTATGTTAGAATTAATCGTTTTGGTTAAAGATTCATTTCTTTGATTGAAAATCAGAGTTTTTAATTGAAGCTTAATTTTTTTTAAATGCAAATTTAACTATTCTATTTTTTGTTGAAAATTGATTTTTTTATGGGAAATTAATAATCTTTGTAGAACTGTTAATCTGTTAATCTGTTTGGTTGAAAATTCAACTATTGGCATACAAATTTATTTGTTGTTATAGGTTTCTTATTTCAGCTAAAAATAAATTCCTTTGCTTGGAAATTTAAGTATTTTGTTAAATTTTTTTGTTTAAAATGCATTTTCTAAACTGAAAATTCAGCGATTTTATATTTGGCTTACCGTATATCTTTAGTTGAACATTCAGCTATTTGGTTGAAAATTTCTGTATTTTGTTGAAACTTTGTCTTTTGTGGTAAAATATTAATCTTCTTGGTGATTAATCCACATTTTTGATTGATGGCTCATTTCTCTGATTGGAAATTAAAGTACTAGTTTGAAAAATCAATTTTTTGTTCAAAATTTATATCTAAGTTGACTAGAAAAAAATTAATATCAAACTTTACACTTATATACATGTTTTATACTTGATTAATTAATTTTATTTATTTATTCTATTATCTACCTGGGGCTCAATCTAAGCCCTCTTAAGGAATACAAATTAAAATGTCAACTTTTTTCTCGACAATTTTTCACCAGAAAATTGTGTTCGAAGGTTTCTAAACATTAGCATATTACAATCATCTTCATAAATAAAACATTTTTGCAAATAATTTATCAACCTCCAATTCTAATTAAAACAATCTAATTGTTTTGTTACATTCATTTTTTTAACGATTTAATATTGTTATTTTATGATTAAGAATTTCATAACTAATTTTAAAGGAATCAATAAATAAATATTCATTTTGATACATCTTATGAAATTAAAGGAAAAAAATATGCCCGCTTCGCGGGCACATTCTCATTGCGCGCTACGTGCGCGGCTCGCTTCGTTCGCAACTTTGAGCGCGCCTAGGGCGCGCGACTGTTGGTTCTCGCGCTTCGCGCTCGATGATGTATTTACCTCGCGCTACGCGCTCGGTCTTTATATTTCCCACACATTTGTACACAGACCTTTTGAAATTAAAGGTCAAAGCATGAACAACTGTAATTTCATCGTTGTGAATTCTCTTTTGTTGAAGCTCCTTCGGCTTTAACGAACACATTCTTATCACGTATCTCGTGCTTCGCACTCGATTTTGTCCAAAATGTGAGCTTTTCCACATTATGTTCAATACTATTATATCTAATGTACATTATATTTATTTCTGTACCTCGATCTGGTACTATGAAGAGGGTTCTCAAAGCACCTACGGCCTTGACGATTAAATTCTCATTGCGATACTCGCTGTTCGCGCTCAGCAGCTAGGCTATACAGAAGATTGCTTTTGAAAAATAAAACCATGTGAAAACTAGTGAAAATTCTGATTAAAATTGTTCAATCTACCAGAAAATTTATTTTTCTACTTTTTGAAAGTTTTCAACATTTTGAAAAGTATATAACTTTTCTAATTTCCATCGAAATCAAAAATTTCATTGAGATAATTTTCAATTCTTTCACCCATCTGTAAGAAACTTTCACAAAAATTTCTGAAACTGCAAAAAATTTTTTTTTTCAAATTTTGAAAATGTTCTAAAATTTTTAATTTTGGTTGGAAATATCTGGTTAACGAACTTAACCTTCATTTTAAGACCCTTAAAAAGTTTACCAAAGGCTGACTCGATTTGACGAATCCTTCAAAAGTTAGCGTGGCGACAACATTCAGGTAACCATACAGACATACAGACAGACATACAGACAGACAGACAGACACCGACAAAATTTTATGATTTTCGGACTCTGGGAGTGCCGGAACATAAAGATCCTTTAAAAACCGGAGATCGAAAATTTGGACGAATACAATACAGTCTCATGAATGAGAATGTAAAAAGCGAAGTGTTGGAATTCAAAGCTACCAGAATTTAAATTTGCTTTCCTAAAACGTTTAAAGAGGCGTCCTATTATAAACTTTCGAATAAATCCGTATAATGAATTTCCACGAGAATTTTTGTGTGTCAAAATCCAAAATTGGCAGGGTGGAGAAAAAGTGGATTTCTTTGAAAACATTAATATTTAAAGAAGTAACACTTTCAGTGAGTTCTCATTCAGTGAATGTCTATGTCGGATTTAAAAAAAGTTTAAAACAATTTTAGCAACAAATTGTGGTGAACAATAATTTTTGGCGATACTTACACTTGCTTAAAAAATCAGGTACAACAATGTACTGAAGAAGATGTGAATTTTTTCGAGCAATTTTCTATCTGCAATAGTTTTGTTTAAAAAAAAAGACTGTTTAAACCACTTTTATGAAAATTATTTCAGAACATCGCTAAATATTGATGGGATTTGTAAAAAAATTATGTTTAGCTCATGGTTGATGAAACTCTAATTTTTTAAATTTAAGTTAAGCTAACTCTAGGAAACTGATAAACATATTTTATTGTGTTTGGTCCCGTTTTGTAACTGATATTTCAGCCTTTAATTTTGCAAGTATTAATGAACGTATTTGAATTTCCAATTATATTATATATTTTATGAGAATTTTTCAAACAATATATGTTTACCACAAAAACATTGCAGATAGAAAGTTTATTTTAAAAAAATCAACATCTCATTGAGTATATGGTTGTACCACCTGATTTTTTGAAACGATTTTTTTGATAAGTATAAGTATCGAAAAAATTATTTTGCATCAAAAGTTGTTGCAAAAAACAAAACAAAAAAATTTGTAATCCAAAAATAATATTTTCTTAAAAACGAGCTGTCTTTTAGCAGATTCACTTGATGAGAACTCACTAAGAGTGATATTTTTTAAAACATTAACTTTTTACCCTACTTGCACCCTTTTTGCAATTGATTACATTTTATTTAGAAAAAAAATCGGTTCATTGGCATTATTGATATAGAAATTATAATGAACATCAAAAAATATATTTCATTATTGGTTGAAAATGTAGCTATTCGGTTGAAAATTCATCTTCTTGGGTTGAACATTCTATTGTTTTCGTAGAAAATTCCACTGTTAGAATTAAAAATTAACTTTTTCGTTGAAAATTATTATATTCGGGTTGGAAATTCAACTTTTTTCTAGAGAATTCGTCTTTCTCGTTTAAAAATTTCAACAATTTGTTTGAAATTTGTTTTTTCACTTGACTGAAAAGTATTTTATGGCTTACAATTCAATTCGTTTATAGCAAATTCATCTCTTTTGGTAGAAAATGTATCTCTTTTGGTTAAAAATGCAGTTGTTCGGTTGAAAGTTAATCACTTTTGGTTGAAAATTTAAATATTTTGTTGAAACTACGTCTTTTTAGTAGAAGTGTCATATAAATTTTTTAGTTGAGAATTCATAAATTCAAAGAGTTGTATGATTTGCAGAAGTTTTTTATTCTAATAGAATTTTCAACCCCGAAAAGATGAATTTTCAACCGAATAGCTACATTTTTAACCAATGATGGAATATACATATTTTTTGATGTCAATAATAATTTCTATATCAATAATGTCAATGAAAAGTAATGTCAATAATAGAATAGTTAAATTTTCAGTTGGAAAAATTAATTTTCATCTGAAAAAACTAATTTTTAACGGAATTTTCGACAAAATAGTTCAATCTTCAACCAAATAGTAGAATTGTTAACCAGCAGAGATGAAGTCTGCACCAAAAATACAATAGTAGACTTTTCAATTGAAAATAATTAGCTTCCAACTAAAAATTGTTCGCATTTAAGCGAAAAAAAAGAACAAGGTGGAATTCTTTTAAAAAAATGGAAAAAGAGGAGAAAGAGTGTGACGTCTGTATCTGGATGTTGTAGGGGTGAGTTAGATATGATGTCAATTACAAAAAATGACCACGTTCGTTGATTACTATATTAGCTTTTTGCATAAAATGACTTTCATTGTTTGAAAGAATAGTGTTGTGATGAAATCTTTGTTTAAAAATACATGTCAGAAGAGTTATTATGAAAAAACAGTTTTTACGGAAACAGATGGAAAAGTCTTTGGCAGAAATGAAGCACTCGCAGCATATTTTGGAATAATTCAAGCACGGAAATATTAGATTCAAATAGGTAAAGTCTTTTTTTAAACTTCTGGCATCACCAATTGCTTTTATAAAAGTTCGAAATATACTAGAATTAATAAAATCTTGCAACATGACATACGGGGCATGATGTACTTAAAATTTTGTGGAGATGGTACCAGTACTTGAAAACAGGTCGGTTCAGTTCACGTTTTATTCCTTTAAAGGAAATTATCATCTGAAATTCGTGATTATAGCCTACAGATATGAAAATTGTCATTATGAAGGTTATACAATTATTTCTATTCCCTATTATAATTTTCTATTGAAATATAATTGATAGGATTCTCTTTGCTTACCGTGCAATTTCATGTTTTACTATTTTGAACACACTTCAAAAAATTCTCTTTATTTATTAGGGTGGTTCTAGTTACATGGATTGAACAATAACTCAATAAATAGAAATTCGAATAATATTGATCAATGTCTGTTTTGAACTTTCGCGCCTTTGGTGCCTGTCTGAGAATGGGGTTATAACTAGTTTTGCGAGGTTTGCGACATACTTTTTATTTTACAACGTTCATATCCTTCAAATAGACCGGTAGTAATATGATGGACACCATGTCCCATGGTTTGGGGTACGCTGACCGAAATGCAAGACCAACGAATTAATCAAACATCAAATAATGACGTGGTTAAAAAACTGTTTTGGTAATGAAATACATATGTAACCCGATAATGTGAGTTTCTCACCAAAAAATATACATCAAAATCACATTTCAATTATAATTAACAGGACATTTCATTCAAAGCCCGGCACCATACCCCACTCTCCACTACTTGTGAAATAAAATCAATAATTCTCATATTTTCGAGCATTCCAAAATTTTTATAATAAACTATTTTCCCACAAAAACGACTACAGCGAGAAAATTTGAAAAATAAATTGTAACATTTGTTTCAGAAATTTTGCCGAACATAAATGACATACAGGATGTTAGAAAGGGGAAATCAATCAGCAACGAAGAATCGTATTTGGGTAATGACGTTAATATTCAAGATGAAGAAAAAGAAGAAAAAGTCGAAAAAGACGAAAAAGAAGAGAAAAAAGAAGAAAAAACATTCGAATTTCCTCCACCTAAGGAAAATGCAACTATTTCGAACCTCATAGAAAACGTGGGGAAAGACCTCAGTTATCGTTTTAATTATTCTGTAAGTTCTCATGGTCACAATGAGGATGGCTATCGAAATGGTAGGAAGGATGGAAAATATCATTATATGGGTGACGATGGTGTGGATGTGAAAGTCGAGTATGTATCAAACGAATTTGGCCATCAACCAAATATAACTATTGTACCTGGACCTACTGTCTTAAATCCTGATGAAGAAACTCTAAAAGGTTATTCACTTGTGTGGTATAGGAAATGATGAATTAGAATTATAAGTAGAATTTTTAGTGAGATTCATCAAAATAGTATATGATTAGGAATAGTAATAATTTTTTAAATTATAGTACATTTTTTATTGTGAATTGTTATTTTGCGGTTATCTTTGTCAGGCAAAAATGCAAACCGATCGTAGGCTATTTACCATCGGTCGGTAGAACAGATTTTGTTATGTTATGAGATAATAAATATGAATAACATTTTATTGGCAGCTAGTAAAGTAGGAACCGGCAATACGTTCATGATGGGACAAACCATTATTTTTATTTATTTTTATATGGTTCCATAAATTGCAGAGCCAGTTGATAAACTTTGTTACGTGCATCAACGCCGATTAGAAAATCGAAGTGATTGAAGCCCTCCACTAATTGACTGCCCACCACTCTGGGAAGTGTTTTTATGAGCAATTCAACGTCCTAAAAAAATATTATCAATTTCATTTTTATTTTTCGAGAAATGCTATTTGCAAGCATTTTTACTTGTTCTAATTTTTATTCAACTTAATTTGGATCTTTCTCAATAATGATTTGCCAACATTTTTAGTTTCCCTATTCTTTAATGTCCACTAACGCCAATTTGCCTTAATTATATAAATGTATAAAGATATATAGAATAAAATTTTCGTTTTTCATACTTTCATCCTATGCTCAATTGTTTCCTCTCATTTTCAGCTATCCAAATTGCCATTTGCAATCATTTTTAGTTGACCCAATTTTCAATTAACTAAATTTTTATCTCTTTGCAGTATTATTCGCTATAATTTGTACTTTACCTATACTTCTCATTGAACCCAGTTTGCTACAATTTATATTTAATTTTCACTAAGCCATTTGATTGTGTAATTCTTATTTATCCATATTGCCAATTGTTATAATTTTTTTCCTAATTTTGAAGCAGCCTTTCATTTTTTCGAATTGTTCTTTGTCATAACTTTTATTTACCCGAAGTTTCATTGAAATGAAGCCATAGTTTCTATTTTTCCTTATTGACATTCAATCTAAGCTTCATTTATTCAATTTGCCTGTTGCTCTTTTCTCCCGACTTTCATTTAAAAAGGGGAGACCGCCAATCGTGAATTTTATTTACGGTTCATAATTTTCTTAATGAAAGCTAATTTTCTGAGTATTAATTGCCAAGCAGTAATTTGCGCTTTTTCAGCCGTTTTCGAGATAATTGACTTTTAAATATATTTACTACTGGCAGCTCAGGTTGGGTATTCGCTTCTTGGTTCTTGCACTTTTTTAAATACATGATTGTGTTTTTTTGCAAACAACATGAAAGAGTTAAAAAAGTCAGTTTCTCCTCAAAACAGGGTATTACACAAATTACTATCTTATTATATTTGAAGGTTATTGAAGAAAATTAGATTTAAAAACATTTGAATGAATGAAAAAAAAATTTTTAATGGAACCAGCAAGAATTGAACACGCAACCTTGTGTCTGTGTGGCCTGTGGCAACTATTTCAAAACTGATTTGATCAAAAACTGCAAAAACGCGCATATTGCTGCCTTTGCATATTAACACTCAGGTAATACGCTAATGCAGAAAAGAAATGAAACGAAAATGAAATTCTCCTTGAAAGTTAGTTCTGATCTGTCTTAAATATTATTTGCTACGAATTTTATATCATAATTTATATTTTTTCTTATTTCTATTTGATCTGATTTATTTCTGAACTAAATACTGCTAGTTAGCATCGGTTGTTCTACTGATTCTAATATTATCAGTGAACCTAGTTTTTAATTTTCTGAATCTTTATTTTCCATCATTTTCATTCACTTGTAATTTCTTTTATTATAATTTTTATTTCATCAAATTTCTTTCTGACCTACTTTAAATTTACTTATCTGGAGATAAACATGTGTTATACATTCCATGTTCCCTATTTTTTTTGTTGACCTAGAAGGTTTCCAAACATTTCAACTATCGCTTACCTCAGCAGTAGCTAAGTAATCATTGGAACCATACAAGATAGCCACCGGAAGAGTTGCTTTTGCTAGAGGATATTTTGGCGCAAGTTTTGAATGGTACACCTTTTCATTTGTCCTCGAGCCATAATCATATTGTCTAAATTCACCTAGAAAATTAGATTTCAAGTAAAAAAATTTATCATTATTTTCCATTTTTTTTAAGATATTTACCAGGACAAAATAGACCCATCCCATAATGTATAAGCTGCTTCGAAGATCCGCCCGATGGAAAATAAGTCAGAAACTTAGGAAAAATTTTCTGAAAACGAAAATATGTATAGTTAAAAACAGAAATTAGAACTGCATTTTTCAAAAGATTATTTCAAATATATATTAATATATAATATTAATAGTATATTTTCAAAATAGACAATTGAACCTGGAATTAAGAACGATTTTGGGCATGGATTGCAATGTCCCTGATCTGGAGCCTTGGGAATCAAAACGTAAACATTCAGGGCCGAAGAACCATTTTCAATTGGAATACATAATATTATGCAACATACGCCTGTGAGTAACCGAGCACTGTCCCCTTTGTCGCTACGCCGATGTTTGTTAAGCATAACTGAGCACCGTCTGTTTTTCGGTCCCGCGGTCCCCACATCGCGAAAATGCCGACGGCTGACATTCTAGAAATATCGTAAATCCAAGGTTCTTAATTTCAGGTTCCAGTGTATATATATCCTTACTGTATCCTGTTCAGAAGGACTAAATCCAGCTGCTAAAAAAATAACAACCATACAAATTGGTTGTGTGATCATTCCCGTTGAACAGAAAAGGTTCGCAACAATCCGCTGCAAAGTCGCTCCATCCAGCATGTTAAAATGACCGATGGTATCAAAAATATACTGAAAAATATTTTCATGTTGTAGGAAATGTTCGGAAATAAGAAAATAATAATATTTTGAAAAGGCTACATACAGAAAGGACGTAACTGAAATACCCTCCGATTCTTGCAATTCCCGACAAATTTCCCATGAAAACTGCTGGTGCTAAATTCACAGCTATATGCATTTTATCGTTGTATTCAGGCCTTAGGGACACAAGAACATAAAGTTCAGTGCAGCCCTCAGAATGGCAGATGTAAAAAAGCTTTTCCTGTTTTGTATTTTCCAAAATGTAGTCCATCATTGCGGAATCGTCGTAAAGACCTACCTCGTGCCAACTTATGTAAAGAATTAATTCTCTTTTCATTAATGGGCTTAGGAATTGAATTTTTAGCTTCACATTGAACCATACAATGTTTAAAAAACACATAATTTTAAAAAGTTGTTAACAATTGATGGAAAGCATGATTAGAGGTTTATATATCATTTATAGTATCTCCGAGACAATATCATTAATACTCCTCTCATCTCTCCACACTCTACCCCACCCTTCTCTACGACTTCCCCCTCTCCTTCCTCTGTTACAATCAAACCCATCTAACCCCTTCCCCATGTAATTCTTCCTCTCTGCCCCTATCAGTCTTCAACCCCTATTCCCTCTGCCCATCTGACAAATTTCTGATCCTCTACCGCCCAGCCCCTCTAACTCCCCTCACCCCCTTTTTCCACTACCCTCCTTCTGCAATCTAATCTCACTACCTATTTCCTTTCTGACCCCTTCTACTTTACATATTTTACCCTCTAAAGCTAGCTTAACTTCCCAATTCCCCTTTACACACTCTCTTCTTCCACCTTTCCTCCCTTCCTCCCTTCACCTCTTAACCCTTTCTATCTCTAATTCGTGTAACACTTCTCCCCCAACACCTATGTTCTTCACTGTATATATTCCCTGACCCTCTACATCCTGACTGTCAATCTTCTCTACCACATCTTTCTCTCACTCTACTCCTTCCCCGATAATTACTTCTACTCAATGCCCCTTACACTCCCTAAACGTTACCCATCTATCCACTTCCACACTGCACTCTTGCTTTCCGCTTTATTTCTTCCTTCTGTACCTATATATAACCCGTGCCCTATCTTGCTCCTCCATCTACCGTATATGTCACCTAACCCTTCCGCCATTCTACTCCTCTATTTTTTCTACTCTCTTATGTCATCCTATATTTTACGTACCCCCTCCACTTCTTCCACTTCACACGTACGTCTAACTTCTCTCTTCCTCATGTCTTACCCCCTCGTCCCTATTTTTACAGGTAAGGGAGTGTTCATGCCACCCTTTTCGCCAAAATATTTTTTTGAATTAAGTCCAACCTTGGAGAGTAAGAAAATATAAAACTAAGTGTTCAAAGAATGTATTTGTGATGGACTGGTGGTTATGTATTATAAACAGAAATAGCTCCTAGATAGAGGCTAGAAGACGAGATATTCGGTCACAACAAGACAATTCATAAAAAAATTTGAAAATCTTTTTAAAATACGTACAAACTACGGAAAAGTGTTTAAAAATATTTTCTAGTGAGATAAATTAGTATGGAGGATGTCCTGATATTTTACAACAAATATTATGCATAAATAGTAATTTTTATTTATTGTTACTTTGAATTAACGTTCACTGAAAAAATAGTTGGTTGGGACAACTAATAAAGTAGTAGGGCCAACTACTTTAGTTTTTAATATATGCCACTGCTATTTAACTGGTTGGGGCTACTACTTTTATTCGCAAGATTGGTTGTAGTTGTCCTTACTACTTTACTTGTTGTCGCGACAACTTTAGATGGTATACATACTATTTTCTGGTATAGTAAGCTTTACCACTTTAATTAGTAAGTCCTACTATTAAATCAGTTAGTCTTATAAATGAGCTAGTTGATCCCACTACTTAAAATAGTAATCCCCACTATTACAATTAGTAAATTCTACTATTTAAAATAGCAGCCCTTACTATTAAAATTAGTGGGTTTCACTATTCAAATTAATAGTTCTAACTATTAAAATTACTGGCTCCTGGACTATTGCGAAGTTAGAACTTCTCCATAATGAAATTATAGTAAATTTTACTACGATTTCTCTATAGTGGACACAAGACCATCCTCAGGACTTCCTATAGAGACCAGGTCCTGAAAAAACTTCATGTCGAAATACACCCACATGCCCGTCGGGATGTTAATGAAAAATCACTCTAATTCCAATACACAAGAACTCTATAAGAGAACAAGAACACAAAAACTGATATAAGGCCAGTCACGGGGCCGTTTTTGAGAAAACTCTTTTTTTGATTTTTTTGAAGAGGTTAATTAACATATTTTAATGAAAATAAATTAAACGTGAAATTTCAATGGCTCAAACCATTCAGTTCGGCATCCAAAAAAGGCCTACAGGTGCTGAACATCTTACGAAAACTGAAACCCTTCAATATTTTTGAAAAGTGGTGAAAAAAGTGGGAAAAATCAGTTTTTTTAAAATTGCCTTATTCCAGTTCATCCTGTGACCCAAAGACCTCAACAAGAATTAAAGTTCTTTAAATTTTCTGC
>CAKNXH010060814.1:52762-64455 GCA_932178445.1 Andricus quercusramuli | reverse complement strand
CGCGAGTCGCTCTACAATGATTCCTTCAGCCTTTCCGCAAGTACTACAGTCGTCGGGGGTCAGGATGACTTCTTTCGCTGCTGATCGCACTCCAGCAAGTGGCTTTGATAATGACTTGCCTTCGATGAGTTTTCAAAGTTTCTCGAGACGTCGAGAAGAGGAAACTCATTCGAATGCGAGTTATGTCACGGCCACTTTACCGAATACTAATCCATTTTTGGATTCATTCGCACCGGCTGATGATCCATTTCGCGCGGATAATATCCCCTACCGACATTTGAATGATCTTTCGAGAGTTCAAATGTCCTCTCCTAACCCAGTAAGCACATTGCCGACAGGTCTAGGTCAGCGAAGTAGGGATGATATTCATTCTATAGTGCGAAAGTGGAACATCAGCTACGACGGAAAGCGTGATAGCAGTGCGGAGGAATTCCTGACTCAAATCGAGGAATGTAGAAGAGGCAGTTCCTTAACGGACGAGGATCTTTTTAGAGCGCTCCCGTTTTTATTGAAACCACCTGCCCAACATTGGTATAGGTTTCACCGGGAAAGGTGGGAGACATGGCGGCAGTTTACCATCGCATTCAGGCGTAGATATGGGGGCATAAATTTTCAGATGCGAGTTAGGGACGAAGGGCGCAAAAGGACGCAAGGTCCCAATGAACCTATTGCAGATTATCTGCTTAACATTCGCCTGATTTTTCAACATTATGATCCTCCGTTGTCAGAAAGGGAACAATTGCAGATGGCAATAAATAATTTACATCCGAAATATTTAGAAGCCCTTCCTAAAACGGAGTATCATTCTTTTGAGGAATTGGAAGATGCTGGCGAAAGGTTCGAAGCATCCAAGATGATATGCAAAGCATATCTACCCCCTCCACCTACCCAAGAGAGCGTTTTGCCCGAATTTGCCTACCGTAACACGGCGGGAAAATCGGAAGGGGTTGCTGCCACCGAAAATGAGCCTGCAAGCCCGAATAAACCAAATAACGGAGCGGGTGGTAACAATAAAAATAATAATAAAAAGCGAGGCGGTAGAGGTCGTAATAAATTCAACGAAAGTAAGACCAATGACCAAGTAGTTCACCCCTCGAATAACACTAATTCAATCAGCACCTCGAAAAGCACTTGTGCTGTACTAAGCCCTCCAGAGGTACATACTCCCTCTGCACCACATTTTTTTGGTACACCTCCTGCTTTTGGCGCTTATCCGCCTTATTTTAATTATGGGTATTACCCCGGCTTTCCTCAGGCACAAATGATGCCAGCTAATTTCGGTTATCCTCCAGTGGGTACACACGCTGTTGAAGCGTCGACTTTGTCGACTGCTGCGGTGGCCCCAAATGGGAGAAGTGCGAATCCTCAAGCGCCAGCCCCCTTAGTGTGCACTACCGCTGGTGGCACTTCAAGAGGGGAGCGCAGCAGCTGTTGGAATTGCAATGAGCAAGGACACTTTTCTCGTGCCTGCTCCAAACCTAAAAAGGTTTTCTGCCACAATTGTGGCCAACCCGGCCAATATTCTACGAACTGTAGCGGATGCTCGGGACCCAGGTCGGGAAACGAATAAGGGTGAGTGACTCTAGGGTCCGATCACTCCCCCCTTTCGTTGTTAAGGCCCCTCAAATTTCGTTAGATCAAGTCAATACGGTACTTGATGAGCGGCGCCTGTTTATAACTGTTAGTGTCGATGGTCGATCACTACACGGACTCTTTGATCCAGGCTCGTGCTGCACCTACATAGGTAAGCCGGCCTTTGGAAAGTTTTCGAGTTTATTAGAGAAATTAGCAGATCAACCACGTCCGGGTATCATGTACCCTAACGGGGTGATCGAGGAAACTGCCGGACAAGCCACTTTACCCCTTAAGTTTTTAGGTTTAAGCAAATTCTTGCAGATTCGTTTCGCACCAACTTTTGATTGTGAAGTTTTATTTGGTCACGACTTTGCGGAATTATTCGATTTCGACGTTAGGTTTAAGCCTCGTATTTGGAGAATAGGCAACGGTATTTGGCGAACTTATCAAGGACAGGAAATTGGTTCTAAAGCAAGCATACCGCCGGAATTATCGGAAAATCGCGTAGAGACTGCTAATAATTCCTTTTCGAGCGAAGCCGTGGAAGCCTGCGCAGGCATAAAAGAATTAAGGCCTTCCGAGGCTAAATACTTAGAGGATTTTCTTGAAAGGAAAATTTCTCCCATGCCAGCCAAGCTTCCTGCTACCCACATGGTGGAACACCATATTGACAACCAAGGACATGCTCCCATTAGGCAAGCTTATCGGCGCCTTTCTCCTAAGGTTGAAGAATCATTAAGAGAATCTGCCCAAAAGCTCGAAGCCGAGGGAATAATAAGTCCTAGTAGAAGCGAATGGTGTAACCCAGTGGTTATGATCAGGAAGCCTGACGGAGATTATAGGCTTTGTATCGACTTTAGGAAATTAAATGAGGTAGCCAAGAAAGATGCATACCCTATGAGAAATATCAGCTCAATCTTGGACAAGCTTTCATCTGCGCGATATATTTCTAAGATTGACCTTAGTCAGGCATTCCATCAGATTCCTCTCTCCGATGAATGTAAGGAATTCACTGCTTTCCCAGTACCGGGCAAGGGGCTTTATCATTACAATCGGATGCCATTCGGATTATCGGGAGCTCCAGCGACGTTTCAACGATTGCTGGATCAACTGATAACACCAGAATTTGAGCCCCATGCATTTGCGTACATGGATGACATTATTGTAGTCAACGAAACCTTTGAAGAACACATTCATTGGTTAGAGAAAGTCTTGGATGTGATCATCAATGCCGGACTTACGGTTAATCCCGATAAGAGCGAATTCGGTTGTAGTCAAGTAAGATATCTCGGATATTTGGTAGATAAGACGGGAATGCATCCTGACTCAGAGAAAACTGAGCCAATAACATCATACCCTGCTCCTACTAACTTGTGCAAACTTAGACGATTTCTGGGTATAGTTTCGTGGTATAGGCGATTCATAAAGGATTTCGCTTCGAAGGCAGAACCACTCCACCGATTATTAAAGAAAAATCGGAGGTTTGAGTGGGGGGAAGACCAGAAAAAGGCCTTCCAAGAATTGAAATCCGCGTTAATCTCCGCCCCCACGCTATCCAGACCAGATTTCAGTTTGCCGTTTTGTTTACAAACGGACGCAAGCAGTACGGGCCTAGGAGCCGCCCTCACCCAAATACAAGATGGCGTGGAACACGTCATAGCCTTTGCTAGTCGTTCCATGCAAGGCGCCGAGAAAAACTACACCGTGACGGAGCAGGAATGCTTGGCGGTGGTATGGGCGGTAGAAAAGTTTAGACCTTATTTGGAGGGATACCACTTCGTAGTGATCACGGATCATAGCAGTCTCCGATGGCTCTATCACTTGAGAGATCCTACAGGGAGATTAGGTAGATGGGCCCTTAAGTTGTTACAATACGACTTTGAGGTTAAACACAGAAAAGGTGCCTTTCACCATGTGCCAGACGCGCTATCGCGCATGTTTGAGCCGGACTCTGAAGTGGTATGTGCCATTGGCGAGACTGATGATCTTTGGTATACACGAAGAACCAAATTGGTCCAAGAGATGCCATATCAATTTCCAGATTGGAAATTGGAAGGTAATAGACTCTACTGCCATCGTCCTGACCATCTCACTGATCCATTACTGCCTGATTTAGAGGCCTGGAAACTGGTCTTACCTTTAGAGCTTCGCAGTAAGGCCATTAGCGAGGCACACGACACGACGACTTCCGGACATTTAGGGGTTGATAAAACCTTCCAACGTCTGTCGCTGCTCTACTATTGGCCCAGAATGTTTAATGACGTAGCTAAATACGTCCGAGCATGCCAAATTTGCCAAAAGATGAAGGTGGACCACGCAGGTCCGGTAGGTCTGATGGGTAAGCGGGTAATCGAGCAACCTTGGTCGGTGGTAGCGGCGGACATGATGGGTCCGTTTCCACCCAGTCGCTCTGGTTACCAATATGTCTTGGTCTTCCAAGACATGTTTACCAAGTGGATCGAGGTCCTACCACTAAAAAAGGCCAATGCCGCTAATGTTCAAAAGGCATTCGAAGAAACTGTTATCTTTAGATGGGGAACTCCAGAAGTACTGTTCACTGATAATGGCACGGAGTTTGTGAACAAATTAATTTCAAAGGCCGCATCGGAATTAGGGATCAGACACTCGACTACCCCACCGTATCATGCTCAAGCTAATCCGGTTGAGAGGGTTAATCGTGTGCTAAAAACCATGATATCATCTTTCGTAGAAGGTGATCATCGTAGCTGGGATAAACATCTTCCCGATTTCCGTTTTGCATATAACACCGCGGTTCACAGTTCGACTCGTGTGTCGCCAGCGCTCTTAAATTATGGTAGAGAGCCTAGACTGGCAAAAACGTTGAGGAGACAGGAAGAGGGAGCCCCCGATATAGTACCGTTAGCCGTAGAAGATTGGGAATGTAGAATTAAGCGATTGCCAGCCCTTAGAGACCTAGTCGCACATCACTTGGATATAGCGTCCGATCGTCAAGCGAAGTATTATAATCGCAGCAGACGAGATATTCGCTACCAAGTAGGTGATGTTGTGTGGCGCAGGACTCATACTTTGTCTTCAGCTATAGATTATGTCGCGAGAAAGCTATCCCCGAAATATGCGGGTCTATTCAAAGTCATAAAAGTCTTATCACCAGTAGTTTACGAAATCCAGGATGAGGGCGGAATAATCGAGAAAGCTCATATTAAAGATTTAAAACACTACTGGTCGATTGATCCGAACTTGGTTAACGAAGGTCCTTTTTCGCAGAGTGAAGATGAGGAAGAAAGTGCCGAAGTACCGCCCGGAGACGGTACAAGCATTGAGAAGGCTTCGGGGCCACGCCTGTCGCTTATACTTTCGGCGACCCCGCGCCATCAACCAAGCCCCCCTGCTTCGCCATCGGTGGGAGCCCGTGGACAGGATAGACCGGTTCCCTTCATTCCTGGCGATACCCCAGGATCGCCGTTACCGACCGGTGACGGTGCCAGAATTGGAGTTGGAGAACATCAGCCAACCAGAAAACGGGGAAGACCACGGAGGAACGGAGCCGGTAATCCAACCGGAAGTTCACCCGAGGCCGGTGCTCCTGCCGGTACCGGAGAATCACTCGGGGAGGGAAGGGTTGGAGGCGGTCCAGCGGGAGTCGGGGACAGTTCGACGGAGGGGGGGCGTCATGCCCGGAAGAGGGGAAGACCTCGGCGACGTACCCTCGGTGTCCCGATCGCGCAACTCTTCCGTCGCCGTGGCCCGGGAAGACCCCGTAAGCTCCCGAGGAGCAGTACCGAAGGTTCCGTCCCGCCCAAAACCGAAAGGACGGGGAAGGAGGAGGAGGGGCCACGCCGGAGTAGGCGACTTGCAAGAAAATAAGACACCCTCCAAATCTTTCCCCGCCCCGAAGCCGAGGGCGGAGATTGGAATTTCTCGGGGGGATTTGTTGGGCGGCGGCGGCGCCGAGGGGCGCGATCGGAGAGACCGAGTCATGGGACAGAGGTCTCCATACCCCTTTAAATTAAGGGACTACGAGATGCCTTCCCCCCTTCAGAGCATAGATGCTCAAGTTTCGGTCCTGCTCGGCCTGCCCCCACCTCCCGCGCAGCCAGCGTGTACTGGGTTGGAGCGCCCCGGGGTGTCTCAACCGGGTCCTGATGTGGATCGAAGGCCTGAGTGGCCCCCGGCTTCGGCGTCGTTCGACGCTCGGATCTCGGTTCAGCTGGGGCTACCCGCGGTTCCGGGTCCGGCGTTGACGTCGCGGGACGGAGGCCCCTCGGCTGGGTCACCCCAACCAGGCGTGTTTCCGGGCCCAGACCCTGGGCTGGCCAGCCAGATGCCGACCCAGGGGTGGTCCCGGAATCAGCAACCGGAACTCTGCTCTCCCGCTGCTCATCGGATAATAAGAAGGGAGTTATGCACACCCTTGATGCCCCCGCCCGATCACGGTTGTTGGAACTGTCATCGGGTGGGGCACGATTTCAATCATTGCCTGTTCCAGAAAGGGATATTCTGCTTTTATTGCGGAAAACCCGGGGTCAGGATAAACCAGTGTCCGAGGTGTGCGTCGGGGTGGAGGCAAGGAGAGGGGAGCCCTCATTCCCGACAGGAACAGGGCGCCCGTCCTCCTCAGCGCTCCGCCCCTGCGGTACTACCTCGGTCCCTGGCGAACCCTGACCCCCAGACGGCACCCCTTTCTGGAATCGGTAATGGGTCTGCATCCGGTGGTCAATCGGGAGACAGGGAAGGTTTGGATTCCGACCACCCTCTCATTCAGGCCCTGGCGGATGCCATCCTGAAGCGACTCCATCCCAGAAACGATTAGGGATTTGTTCGTTAGGTTGCGTTTTTTTTTAGGTTTAAGCTGTTTTTGGTTGCCCTTCAGGCACTGAATAGTCGTAAGCCATTTTCGTGGAAATTTAGGATAGCCTAACCGGCGCTAGTTAGTTTTAAGCCTTTTCGTGTAGTTTTAGGGTGTACAGTTAGTTGTAAACTTCCAGACTTTCTTGTATTTTGCTTTAGCTGCCGGATTGCAGCATTATGATCGAACAACTTAGTTATAAACTTTAAGATTTCCTTTTCTTTTACTTTAGCTGCCGATTTGCAGTATAAGGATTAAACATTATTGTTTATTTTATTTTAATATCATTATATTTTTCTTGTTTAAGTCTGAAACTCATTAGATACGACCACGGTCTATTAAGTAAAGTTAAATTATCATTTATATAAAGTCGGCTATGTCCTATGTCAAGGAATCAAATGGATACAGGTGAAACGAAACCACTACCTTCAAGAGCATATTAAACAACAACAATCAGTTTCCTACAGTGGAACCCTAAATCTGACAAGTGGCAGACCAATTATTATCATTTTGTTTTGTTTACCACTGGTTACCTGGAATGTTCAGGCTTATTTTTCAAACGTTTTATTGGTCATAAATTGTCTCTATACTTTTAAAAATTGTTGTTTGTTGGTATAATCGTTTGGAATACACCGTTATATCACATTAGCATAGGGTCAGTTAAGAGGGAAACTCAACACTGTTATGCTCTTGAACCTGAAGAACAATCTGGAGGTCGGATTGGTGACGCCTGCTGGTCTTGGGACCCACGGGTCAGTCTGGGAGGGGGTGTTGTAACGTGGTGGCTAGTCCCCCGTTACGGATCCTTCCCCCAGCTATTATGATTATTAAACAACATTTTTATTGACCGCGATTTTCACATGGCCGACACAAACTCAAATTTAGAAATAAGATAGTATTAGAAATTAATTTATTACTCATGAAAGCGAAATTGTTTTTTTTTTAGTTTGAAGGAATGAGAGTGAATTTATATTGTGAAATTCGAGAAGAATGAGCACCAGAAAGATTAGTTTAGGGAACTAGAAACTAAGTAAATGTAAAGGATTATTACCTAATAGGTTAGAGTAGACACCTAGAATAATAAGGTAAGGAGGAGGGTGACATCCTACAATAAGTCGGGAGTCCTCGAGTTCTTTCCTGTATTTTATTGAAGAAATCCGGCAGGGAAAAACACTGCCATAGACTCCAATCGTCCACAAAACACTACGCCGCCTACGCATCACCTCACTCGGCCAAGCTGACCTCACTCATCCACGTCGCGTTACACTACACAGAATTACGGGGCCCACTCGGAGAAAAACTACAGATTCCCGAAATTAATCCTAGACAAAAGGAGTATTGTCGAGATATCAGGCCATGCCGGACCTGACACTTGTCAACACGAGGGAGCATCCATCTTGTGCCGGCCGGCATTGCAAATACCGGAACGGCCAGATCCCATCGATCCGAGTCCCGCAAATCATGACAGAGGGCAGCACCGACTGGACAGAGAAATTGGCGCGAGCGGGAAGGAACCGGCAAGGAGAGAGGACGCAGGAGCTCAGTTTCGTGTCGGCCATCGACTTGTGAGGAGTTTTGGGAGTTCTGTTTGCCAACCTTCCTTTTTTTTTTGGACGAGTCCATTTCACTTTGCCGGACTGGCATTTTCGAGAAATATAGGGAGAACTCGGAGATCCTAAGGTTTAAGGTAGGCGTCATGTGTTTCTCTTCTCCTTGTGTTTTTGGGTAATTGTAGTATGGAAGTGTTTTGAGTTTAGGTTAGCTAGTTAGAATTTTGAAGTAAATTTTGCTCGATTACGCAGGCAGACACCATGTTTGGTGCGGTAGACCTGCCTCCTTTGGTGAACTTTGTTGTTGGGTTTTCAACTTGTTAGGATTAAGCCAGTTTAGTGGGAAACAGTTTTTATGTAGGTTAAGCTCTTTTAGTGTAGTGAATAGAAGATTTAAATGAAAAATTCAAGACTATAAATCTTTGATAGACCAAAGCATTTCGAGCTTACGACATCATGGTTCGGAGGTTTAATTCCTTGTTGTAATAAATTCAAAAACCAGCCTTTTGTAATTGCTATGATTTAAATTTAATTAAATTTTACATTAACTTCTTTCATCTTTGACTTTTAAAGTACTTTTCTCGCCCTCACGAATCCCTCTCCTTGAGCTAGTTGAAGGGTGATATCAATTATTTAATATGATCAGCATTAACATTTTCTGAAATAATTTGGAGTGACGCCGAGTAGGCGTCTGGCGCCCGACAGCACGGTAAGTGCAAATCATAATCTTTTACTTTGATGTACCGGCGTTGGTGCGGCCATTGAAATAACTGTTCCCAGCTTAACTTTTAAGAGGCTGGGAAAAGGGTTACACGGCATATGCAAGCCCTTTTGGGTTGAAGTCAGTCGAGGCACACCGTGCATTTTCGGGGGTTGCCTCGCAGTAGCCGTGAACTAAATTTGTCGTTGGATGAATGGTGCGGAGTGGCCACGCATCGTTGACATTGCTTGTGCGCTGAGAAACTGCGTGAGCCAGCAGTTTCAGGAAGAACAAGATCAGTCGGCCTTATATTGGAGTTATTGTGTATTTAAAATTGCAGACTTGCAGTAGTAGTGAGTCCATTAGAAAATTTAGATCGATGGGATAGTCTTCACAGTCTTCACAGTCTTCACTGCTATGCACAATTCACAAAAAGGTTAAGATGAAAATGGCGAAGATCGAGAACATGACGCGATATTTCGGTGCGAATGTTGGCAGCACTGCTCAGGTTTCAGTTCTGCCAATGTCGCCAAGGAGAAAAACTTGTAACTTCTACTATTTTTATTTCTTGGGAAATAAATTGGTGGTAAATGCGACTGCATTATTTGTTGTGACTAGAATTACTATCGTTACTAATATAAGCTACGTAGGATTACTAACCGCGACTTGTTGCAGCACTAACACTGTTAGAAATTTCCTGAAATTTCTGTCAGTTTTGAATGACTTATGTCACTGAAATTGCATGAATTTGGCTTTGAAAATTAATTTGAGACCATATTCATTAATTTTTAGTGACACGAAACTTAATTTTGAAGCAAAAGTTATTGAAATTTCATAAAATTGACTTTGAAACATGTTTCAGTTGCTTGTACATAAAATATTATTGGTAGCTGAATAAATTTCACTGTGTTTTACGTAAATTTCATAAACATGCATTGAAAATCAAGTAACATTTCTTATTAAATTTAATAAACCTAAATGAGAATATGAATCAAATTTAAAAACAATTCATGAAATTAAATTTATAAGTTTTTTATGTGATATACATTGAATATCCATAGGATATTCATGAACGTTTACAAAAAATGCAATGCTTCACTAACATTTTCATGAAATTTCATGAACTTACTTCTAACAGTGAAACTGGTTAGTTATACTTTTACCATCGAAGTGGTTGTCAAATCTAATACCATCTCTACTAATGAAGAGCTTCTTGTCACAACTAACCATTTTTTCAGTGTTGATAGTCGATTTTGAACTATACCAAAATATTCGTAAATATAATATCAACAATTTTGTGCGGACATTTGAAAAGTTTGAATAATGATTCTCAGTTTTTAATCTAAAATAGCGACTTTGTATGTCAGGACGTAAAACATGTGAGACATAATTTAAAGACATTTTCAAAATCCTTAACTCTAAAATACCGAACCTCCTTCTTGATTATTATATTTCCCAACTTGACGTAAGTGATATTTTCAAATCTCAAATTCAAAGAAAATTTGGATAATATTATTTGCCAATATTTTTATTTTATATCTGTAGTTTGAGAGAACGAGAGAAGTAGATGACAGGTCATTTTTCGTACTTCTTATAGTTCCCTAGCCCCGGGCAGAAATTTTTATACTTTCGGTCGGGTGTCCGCCCGTCAGTCCGTTAATCCGTGCATCCGTCGAACTTTTTTTGCAAGAAGGGAAGTGAGGAGGAACGTTGGGAGTGGAAGTAGAGGAATGTAGAAGGAGTAAGAGAGGAATGTTATAGGAAGAACAGATTTGAACGACTTAATTATCGTCTTAATAGGCTACGAAACCCTTTTTTGTAGGTACGCAGCGCCTGCTTTAACTCATTTTCCATTTATAATTTCTAAATTAAGATCTCTATGATTTCGTAGCTTCACCAAATTGTGCTTTGATATCATTAATTTACTGAAATATATTTAGGAAAAAATCTATCGTTCGAATGAAATTTGGAAAATGACTGGAACATACAGTGGTAAACTTTTGAGTAATCAAATAATACAAAATTTTGCCAAAAATATCATATTTTGAAATTCCTTTTTTGTATATAATTGAAATTTTTGTTACATGAAAGTTCTAATTGAGTTTCTCATTAGCCAATTCAGCCGCTTATAAAATCAAACGTATCAATATTGGTCCTCACTATTCATTGGTTGGTAAGTTAAATAAATTCATAGAATCTTAATAAGTAAGAAATCATAAATTCAATAATATTCAATATATTGAACAGTAAATGATAAATTCATTTATTCAATAGCGAGTAAAAAATTTAGTGAGAAAATACAAATTTTATAGTTCTTAAAATATAAAATACTATTAAATACAATAGTAATACAATGAAGATATAAGTTGTAAGACTAAATATTGGGCGTTTCGATTTTATAAGCGTATAATTGGCGAGAAAATTGTAGTTTGAACCTTCGATGAAAAAAATTGTATTATACTAAAAAAGGAATTTAAAAACGCGGTTATGAATGTTATGAAAATGTTTGCGTTAAAAATAATGAAATAGAAGAATCTTTTTTTTCAACATGGTCTTGAATGATCATAATAAATGGTCTCTTGAACTGTTTTTGGGATTTCAAAAAACTGTAATTAAAGACAAAGTCTTATTTGCGAAAAATCTTTAGCTACAATGGGTTCCACTAGCGGTCTCTATCTTTGCCGAAGTATCCATAACATTTGTGAGTGATTAGTGGACATGAAATATCTTTTTTTAATAAAAAAATGTAATTTTTGACCTACCTAAAGTTCCAAAATCCAAAACTTGTTGCTTCCCAAGTAGTATGATTTCTACTGTACCTACTTCCTCGACTGTTTCCCAGCCAAACGTCGTATCCCTCATTAGCTAAGATCAAAGCTGTGGGGAAACAAGAATATGATGGAAGTTTCAGATTAAAAAAATTAAAATATCGGTTTTGGATTCTTTCTTGTTACCTCATTTTTTTGTAATAAAAAAGATGTTAAGAATAATCAAAATAAGACAAATAAATTTCCATTAGGGAGCGCTCATTACTTACGTA
>CAKNXH010060814.1:32707-52662 GCA_932178445.1 Andricus quercusramuli | reverse complement strand
TACTCAAGTTTTGTTTTTCTATAATTTTTGTGTTAAAATAGCACATTTCAGATAGTTCCTGATAAGTGGGAGGAGTAAGGCAAGGATGTCTTCTGAGCCGACTTCTATTTTTTATATACCATTAAGCCATTTCCCTTTCGGGGTAGGCGTGATACTACCAGATTCGCGTAGTGTTTCTAGGTGGATTATTTATTACTAGTACTACTAGTGTGGGCTCACCACACCCACGATGAGCCAACAGTACGCAGTATTCCGGAACGGTCACCCATTCAAGTACTAGCCGCGCCCTACACTGCTTAACTTCAGTGATCTTACGAGAACTGGTGTTTTCAGCGTGGTATCGCCGTTGGCATATTTAATCTTGTAAAATTCCTTGAAAATTTAGATTCTCTCTGAAATCGAACTAGGTAATTTCGACAAACTCTTGAAATCTTTTTAAATCATTTGAAATCTTGAAAACTTCTCGTAACGGTTTGGAATCGTTTGTAATGCCCACAAATTTTTGTAATCACTTGAAAACCCTAAAAAATTTGGAAAATTCGGTTGAATTCCGTATGAATATTTTGATTCTTTGAAATAATTTGTACACCCAACTCCCGGTTTACGCTGCTCCTAGAACTGATTGTCTCCTCAGTTTCGAAATGAGAGGAGTCGTGGGGCGAAAAGGAAGAATGCGCTTAGTCAAGCGTGACAAACAGCTCAAGGGACGCACTCTCAGCGCGTTAGTTGCATCAGGCAGCGTCATGCGTCCAAATCCAACAGAAATGGTCCATGCGGCCCTGCCTGTTTACGTCTGGATTCCCCTGATTTAGGATCTAGGCCAAGGAAAGCCATGCGCGGAACCGGTCTTATGCCGGAAGTTGAGTGTAATCCTTTGAAATTATTCCCTAAAATCATTGAAATCTGTTGAAGTACTTTCAAATCTAAAAGTGAAAAATGTATAATTTTACGTAAAAAATGAGGAGGGGGGGGGGTATATAATTCAAAAAATCATCCTTATGTAATTAATGGACGTTCCCTTAGCTTAAATTTTGTTATACCTAATGATCTTGCAGCTCCTCCTAATAAAAATAAAGCGGAACATTCTCCAAGGCCATGCTTTATAAGAACAGGGTGTTTTCCATGTTCAGCTCCATTGTTTCTACGACTTCCAGGTATTCGATGCATTTCCAGAATGTAACCATCTTCTGTTTGCACATGATGAGTTTCGAACGGAAAACCCTCGTCGATAACTAAATGTTTCTGAAGGTAATATTGTGATAATTTTTTTCATAAACATAAATACTTAAGGTAATTGTTCGTGATTAAGATAACTTGTGCTACACAGAAAGAACTAAGAGTAATCTTTACCCTGATTCTTGAGTACACGGAGAAAAATGGATGGTCAAAGTTAGAGGGTCAAAATTTAGAGAGCCAGTCCATTCTTCTAGATGGTCTAATTAGCCTTTCAGAATTTCTTCGACACTGTCAGAGAGACTCTTATTTTATGGCCAGGCTGAGTGTTGTAAGAAGGTCAGACTCACTATTAGGGATAGGCAAGGTATCCTTTCGGGGAGGTCAATACGATCATCTTGTTTTCACTCATTTCGACCATCCACGGAAGGGCAAATGACCCATCGCGGAGGGCCAACCCGAATAGTTACCGTTGGCGTGTTTATCTAAAATTATTGAATGTGTAAGTCAAATGCTTACAACAAATAATAAATGTAAAGTGTATAAGAATATTAGGAATAATTGTAAATTCATATTTACGATGAAAAAGATATTCCTTTCTTTGAACGTGAAATCAATCATTTATTTTTGAGAAGGAAATCTAATAAATAATTGAAATTTCACTTCATAAGTCTTCCTTGTAAGCAAAATAGAATTATTTTTAATAACTTTACTCTAAATATTTGCTGTACACAATTGCTTTTCACATTTAATCATAATCATTTTAAATAAGCCCGCCAACCTTAACCAATCCGGTTGTAGACGGAGTTGGCAGCACCGTTGTCTGGACTCTAGAGCATTTTCGGAGTGAGTGAATGTCATTGAGCCTTTCAGCGTCACATTTTCTGTTTAGTGAACTTAAACATGTTTTTAATAAGTTTAACTGCTTTTCGATATTTCAAAAATTCGTGGAGAGTGAAGCGTTCATAAGAGAGAACATGATACAAAGTGTATTAAGCTTATTGTTTTTGAATTTTCGACACCAAATTTGATGTTTCCAAGGGATTTAGGATAAAGGCGTAATTGGACGTTCAGCTATCAATTTATTGTCGCCGTGTCGTTTCAAACTGAAAACGTGCAAAACATTTCAGCATTTATTAATGATGCAGAAAGTAACGACATGTGGGATATTGATTCATGAATTCACATGAGTGTTTCAAATCTTACCATTCAGTGTGACACCGTGTCGTGTCACATTGACGCCTTTCGTGCTCCAAAAAATATATTTTGTCAATGTGCACTGTTTTTGCATATCAAATTATGTCTTAGACACCTCGCTCTCCATAAACAATGAAGAATGCTTTCAGAATTCATGTATTTCATATAAATTTTCAGGTTTTATAGGTTCTACGTGATTTTATAATTTCCAGCCTCTTATAAGAGAGAGACTGGAATGAATAGGAAAAGGAAAAAATATATAGAAAATGTAGGATAATCAAATCGACAACCTAAGACGGCCAGGTCGACTGTTCGAGGAGATCAAGACGACTATCTGATATGACCAAATCTACCCTCTGTGATGAGTGATTCGACCCTTTATAATGATCTTTTCCGCCCTGTGTGATGATCGGTTCGACTCTATATGACGCTTGAGTCGACCGTACGAGATGACCAAGTCGACACTCTGAGATGATCGATTTGAACCTCTTGTTTCAACCTTCTAGAGATAGTCGCTTTAGCCATATTCAAGGGCTGTCCTATAGTTAACCCTGCAATATAGTCGGTCCGCACATCTATATGGCTAAACTGACCTTCCATTTTTCTCCGTGTAATGATTACCTGCAACAAAAATTACCCCATGAGGGTAAACTTTCCCTGACGTCTCGGTATTTTTCTGCTTTTATCCACGCTTGCAAGGAACTTTTGACAGCTTTAACGATTCGGCAAGTCAGCCTTTATGGAGCCGCACTTATCCGATTTGCCTATTACACCAACCATCAGCTAACTTCACTTTAGCGATCAAAGCTAGTGGCTTCCAATTTTCAAGACGGTAGTGACAACTTTTATGACAACAAAAGACAGTTTCTGCCCATCAAGGGTGATATTTGTGTTTTAACAATACGAACAGGTAAAAATATGAAGTTACCTGCAACATTATTTACCCTTAGTTTTTTCTGTGTACAACGTTAGGTTTTGATCCACGAAACATAGAAATTTTATTCCCAATGTGTTATTTTCCTATTCTGAGCGATTTTACATCAGTACTCAATTTATCAATTTTTTAAGCCGGACGAATGGTCCGTAAAATCTGCATTCCCTAATTTTTCAGTCACTGAAATTCTTTCGACTGAATAATAATTTGCCCTAATTTATATTTTTACAAATTACCGTTTGACATCATTTATATTTGTCTCAAAATTATTGTTTGGCCTGATTTTATATTTTCACAATTACTATTTGATATTATTCTAATTCTCCGAATTACCTTTTGGCTTAATTTTTAATCTTTTGAATAGCCACTACGGTGGTCCAAATTTTTTTTAATTTTCATGGATATCGCCCGAAAATGTGTTCAAATCCGCGGAAAATAAATCCATTTATATTGTATCGAAGGAAAATTATATTTAGAGGTGGCTGAAGCCCCATGAAGTAACACGCATTTCCCATGTGAAAAATAGTACATTGTGCGTACGGAACTGAAGTCGGTCATTATACGCCGCGTGTGAGTTTGCTATACAAGTTGTAGAAGAGCGCGAGGCGGAGACGAGTATTGCAAACACACAAGGCGTAATGACCGTCGTAGTTCCATGGTGAACATTATACTTTATACACCAAGGGCATGATTTGCAATTTTCTTTAAAGATTTGAATAATTTTTGAAAATATCTATAATTTTCAAAAATTTCTAACAATTTTTCAGATTTCCAAAATTTTCCAAAATGTCCAACATTTTCAAAAATTTTCAAAATTTCTTGAATTTTCAAAAATTGTAAAAGATTCTGTGATTTTCAATCAAAAATTTCCGAAAGACATTTTTTAATCAAAAATTCACCCCCCCCCCCCCCACTCACCCTCGATCCCCCTCTGTACCTCTCCCTTTATCTGTAGGTTTATCATGTACTATAAGTATTGCTACAATGCTCGAATGATACGTGGACAATAATGGATAGTGGATAGTGACGGGAGCAGTACAATAATGAGGCCATTACTGTACTGATCCCACTACTGACCCATAAAGGGGTATTTAAGTTCAACTTTCTATAGCACTTATCTAAGAAAAGATAGGTATAAACAATAAAAAAATTTATAATCAGTAATTAATTATTGATAATTAAATAAACAGGTAATAATTGATGCAAGCTGAAAAAAATAGTTGTTCAATCAATATTCATTGAACAACTATTTTTGTTTAACTTGCATTAATTATTAGGGGAGAGTCACCAGTTGCGAGCACTCTCCGGTTGTGGGCACCTCTGCGTAACAACTGACATAATAGAATACAAATGTTCCAATTCTAATTGGTGGCGTACAAGTATTCTGACAGTAGTACGCAGTTTTCGAGGTGATATCAGCATAAATAGACGATTTGTCCATTAGCTGCGATCATATTGGACAAAATAAGTAAAAATTAACGCATTTGTCATTTACCAAAGCTTAAAAACTGCAAAAATCAAAGTAAATAATCTCAAATAGGTGAGTGTTATCGATATTTCTACAGAATGTTCGTTGTGATTTAAGATGTCTCACCGATTTATATGCAAGCTATGAAACGTCGCATTTTCTTGATGCAGCGATAATGGTCGTGAATTTCAGTTGTGGGCATTTTGATGTAACCGGTTGTGAGCACTTGGATGTAACCGATTGTGGGCACATTTTTTTATTTGAAGCATCTATTTGACTTGAAAACTGTCAGATATCATCATTTATGCCGTCATAACATATTCCACTAACGTTTCAACGTATTTTAGTTATTATTTTAGTTTACGTATTCCAGTCATGATAACCCCGAAGAAGTCCACTACCGAAGTCAAATACTTTTTTTTTCATATTTTTGCCACTGAAAGCCTTTAAAACTAATAAACCTTGAAATTCTTCAGAATTAGGTGCGTTTTCCTTAAACTATCTCCATTTTCAGCGAATTTTCGAAGGGTGCCCACAATCGGTTACGATTTTTTTTTTCTACCAAAAATGACAATTTCACAAAATTGGTCGTAAATATTGTCTAGTTAACAAAATCAATGGACTTACTTTAGCAAAAAGTAAGCTGAGGCCTCTAGCTTTTCTGTGAGATCCATATTACCGCATAATATGTTCTCAAACGAAACTTATGGGTCAAAAACAAAACTGTTCCCACAACCGGAGACTCTCCCCTACTATATTAAGTGAAAAGTGGATGAAGTTAAAAGTTTCAGAAAAGCGGCCACTCACGATTAGTGGAAAACTACTAATTTTATTAGTGGAAATTGTCCACTTGTGAAATTAGTGAAATTCCACTAAGCAATTACCCAGATAACAATCATGCGAGGCACTTTACCCGCACCGCATGCGAGGCACGCGGTGCTTGTAGGATGTGTTGCATATGCGTCGCATTTTGCGAGAGACACGTATGTGCGAGGCTTATGCGTCGCACAATGCGTGAGGCACGTGTGTGCGTGGCACATGCCTCGCATTTTGTGATAGGCATCTATTTATACATATAATGTTATCATAAGCCCATTTTTTGATAATAATAATCTAAACTATTATTATTGTAGAAATAATTAGTGTAAATAATTTCCTACAGAAAAAAAATGAGAAACATCTGAAATATAAATTTAAATGTTACAAGTATTTTTAATTTAATGATGTTGACAGACTAATTCAAAAATCAAATTTTGACAAATTGAAAACTTCAAAATAATGTGTTACAAATACTTTCACAATTTTTCAAATGTTTTAAAATTTATTTGACCATTATTACATTAAAGGAAGTTTTTAATGTTCCCGCGTGATTACGTGGTTTGAATAAACTTCAACATGGCGTTTTTTCTGTGTTGTGTATATGGTGCAGTTTGAGCGACAGTCGACGTAGACTGCCGAAGTCGTTCAAATGCAAGTCACTCCGTGATGCAAGTATAGAGCGAAAAGCCGTTAGCCTCTACGCGCTGGATGCACAAAAATATTTTTTGTTAGCAAAAATAAAGTCGAATTCGGATACAAATCAACGTTTCTGCCGTTCGTTTTAGTTGATTCAGCATCATAATGATATTGAAAGTTGCACGGATGTAAAAAATGTCGTTTTTGACACACATTTGAATGGGTTTAGACAGGCAAAGTATATGTTTAACTTAAACCTGACAATAACGCGATGATTAGGTGAGCTTCAAATTTGTATGTATTTTCACACATTTTTAGGTTGCTTTGCAAAAGAACTGTAATTTGACAGCTGGTTGTGAACTCACAAGCCTTTTGTAATTTAAATTATCCACATTTAATGTACAAAAAAACACGTAGATTTACTACGTTACAGGTGTAACGTTATATATATATTTATAAGTTATAAACTATATATATGTTGTTCCTTGAGACTTGTTAGATACATATACATTATATATATATATATATATATATATATGATCTACATTTATATGTAAAATGTTTTTTTCTACTTTGGAATATAATATTTTTTATTACATTATGCATTTTTTATTTTTTATACGATTAATGCTTTACAAATAATAATTACACATTTTACAAGACGCATAAGGATCGCTTTTTACCGGCACGCGTGCGACCTTCACGACGTGCGAGCGATATGCGTCGCATATGATGACGCATCTGCGTGGCGCGGTGAAGGCATGCGTGCAGGATTAATCCGCACGCGTGCGAGCGTTACCGCTCGCACTGTGCGCGCATTTTGTTATCTGGGTAGTAATCCCTGTCACTGCAGTGTGTACTAATTAAAGAGTGAGAAGTCACTAATTATACAGTAAAAATGCACTAATTTTTTAGTGAAAAAATTAATTTTTTCAAAATAAATATAAATTGAAAGGAGATTATGAAAAATGCTAGAATACAAAGAATATGCACTGTAATAAATTCATGTAAGTTTTATTGACAATAAAACAGAATATTTAAAACAAAAAAGTCCATAGATATTCAATAATGTTGTGTTTTTGGCCAGGTATGTATGTATACCATTAAGCCATTTCCCTTTCGGGGTAGGCGTGAGACACTACCCGATTCGAGTAGTGTTTCTAGGTGGATAGTTTCTTGTACTAAATAACTACAAGTGTGGGCTCACCACACCCACGACGAGCCAACAACACGCAGTAGTATTCCCGAATGGTCACCCATCCAAGTACTAACCGCGCCCAGCACTGCTTAACTTCAGTGACCTAACGAGAACTGGGTTTTTCAGTATGGTATGGCCGTTGGCGATAATAGATAAATAAATTGATCTTGAATTCCTTTTTGTCTACTGACCATAGTTAAATAGAACAATAATATGATAATTTCAGGGTGGCCGCTGGACCGGAATTTTACAAATTTAAAAATAGTCTTTCCAACCTGTATTTCAACCCTTCTTAAATAATTAGATAAATGGTTATATTTTACAATTATGATATCATTCAGTTCAGAATGCGTAATTCGAAAATCTTCCACTTTAAAAATTTTCCATTTTAGATTTTAATTTTCAAGCGTACATTTTAATTTGGAGAATTTTTAAATGAAATTTTACATACTTAAGCAATTTGAAATTAGAAGCGTTTGAAATTGATGGTTTTGGATAAAAACCATTTTTGGTTGATCAACTGTGAATATAAATTGAATTAATGATTTTTAAAATTGAACTGCACTTTAAGGATTAAAGCAATGCGAACCTCAAATAGCGTGGCATCAAGTGGCTCGCAATGTCATATGAGGATATGACTTTAGATTGGTCAAAATCGTTGCAGTTCACTAATTCGTTAGTGATCGCACTAAGTTACTAATGAATTAGTGAAGCGAAGCTACTAAATAATAGTGAACCATGTTTACTAATTGAGATTAGTAAAACCTCTACTAATTTATTAGTAAAATATTTACTATTTCAAATGTAAGACATCAAAATATTACTATTTGGTTAGTGAACCATACATTTACTAATTCAACTAGTAAAATTTTCACTAATTCATATTTAGAGTGATCAATATGGGAGAAGATATAGTTATAAACAATGATAAATGATTTAAATAAGAATTTTTGTTAACTTGCATTAATTATTACCTCATTCTAAGTAGAAAGTGGAATAAAAGTTGAAAATTTGAGAAAAGAACGCAACTTTCTAGAATTTCTATAGGAGAAGAAGTTATAAACAATATTAGCTTTTTTAAACAAAAAGAATAAACAAAAGACAAAAAGTTGAAAAATTCAGAAAATCCCGCAATTTCTAGCATTATTCAAAGACAATAGTATTAACATAATAATAAATTGTTTGGACAATTATGTTTCTTGATATTAATTTCCTATTATCTCACTCTAATTGAAAATTGGACAATAACTGTGTGAAATTTTTCGGAAAACCATGACTTTCTATCTCTGTTCAAAGAGACTCTGTAAAAGAGACTTATGGGAGTGATATTGAAGAAGTAATATTTTATTCGTATTCTTTGGCTAAATGTGAACATAAATGTTGAGTTGCAACTCGATTAAGCTAATATTGACAATTTCTGAATAAAATTGACAAAAACGTCTTTTTTTCTCATGGGAAATACGTGCTGAACTTCACGGAGCTTGAGGGACCCCTGAATATAATTTTTTTATGGATTAATTTTTGTGTGGTTTCAAACAAATTTCCAGGCAATATGCGTAAAAATTCGAGAAACAAAATTTCAAAATGCATTTGATAGTCACATAACGTAATCGAAAAATTATAATTTGAAAATTACAAGTAGATTATCACTTGCATTATTTGAAACTTACGACTGATTTTGCATCCTCCTTGGGATAACTGAAGGAAATTACAATCATCTGATAAAACATTAGCACCGAAAATAAAAAATTGAACTTCATCGTGTTAACTCGTTGTAGAAGTCACGAATTAAATTAAAAGAATATTAATATTTTGAATAGTTGCATACATTCACAATCAATGTAAAGTAGAAAATTTTCGTAATTACAAGAAAACAGTATTTTGTAAGACACATGTACGCACTGGCTAAAATTTTCACAATGGTTTTTTCAGTTGTCCACTTTTGTAAAAATAATCGCACCACTTCAAGTACTTAACTCACTCTTATCTTTTTGATGAACTAGTAAAGGTTTGAAGGCTTGTTCATTTTATTTTGAAGTTCATTTTATTTTCATCGTAAAAAATATCATATTTATTCTTATATTCATACCTGAAATGCAATAAAAGTAATGATATGCCTCGATGCTAATACACTACCCGGGATCCCGTTTTACCGAGCGTTTCGGGGTACCCTCAATGTCCTTCACGGTAAATCATGTGACCAAGTCTTATAGGATCAGAGTGTTTTTTCAGGTTAATCAATTGACAGAAATGTTGTGAAAAACATACAGAACAGAAAACCTGATCTCTCTGAATAATGAGTGAACTTTTATCTGAGATGAAGTTTTTTCATTTATTAAATTGTTATTAATAAGTGAATGGATAAAACTGGCTCCTATTGCATTTTCGGTGTTTGAATACATTATCTATACTGATTTTTTTAGAAGAGTATACAAAATGAATGAATGCTGAATACTAACATAGAACGATATTTATTGTCATAATAGAATATTGTGCACCACGAAGGCAGCGAAATAGTCTTTTTACGGCCGAGCGTGAGCTTTTTCAAACACGCGAGACCGTAAAAAGATTTCGCTGCCTCGGTACACACGATATTTTGTGCAATAAGAGTTTGGATTCCGAGTTTTCTCATGATATTATGTCTCAAGATTGAGATTAGTTTATAGGGACAACTGCCGTAAAGAGCAGTGCGCGTTCGTTACTTCGACCCACGCGCATTGTTCTCCGCGGTACTTGTCCCTTTAAACTTACCTCAAACCTGAGACTTAATATCATGAGGAAACTCGGGAACCGCATTCTTCGATCACATATCGTATGTAACGAGGCAGCGAAGTCTTTTTACGGTCCAGCGTGTTTGCAAAAACTCACGAGCGGCCGTAAAAAGGCTTTCGCTGCCTTGGTTCGTAATATACTATTCGTACATCTTTTTGCTCCAAAGTTATTGACTTCCATAAACTTCACAAAAAAATATGGAAAATTTTTGTTCCACACAAAAAATAAAATAATTCAAAATTTGAAATTTTTCAATCGACTTGCTCACGGTGAGCAAATTTTCGTAATTTTTCTTTATTAATTTGTTTGTCATGCCACAAATAAAATTGTCAGTGTTATTACTAAGGAATCTAATCATTTAGAGTTTTACGGCCCACCCTAGGGTGCAAAAGTGCGACCCAAGTGAGCCGAAAATAGCTCGCGGACCGAAAGAAAGCTCACAAATCTTGAAGAATAAATGAGGAATATTACCAGAATTAATATTAAAATGAACAGGGATTTACACTCAACAAATAGTTCTATCTTCAAATTTCTATTCGTTTTGAGCAGTTTTTTTTCTCGAAAATATTATTTGGCCTGATTATACATTTTCCAAGTTAGTATGTGACATTTCAATTTTTTCGAATAACCTTTTGGCTTCATTCTTATTATTCTGAAAAATTTTTTTCTCGAAATGATAGAAATTTAATTAAAAAGACATCTCTGAAAGCAAACTTTGGAATTTATATATTTATTTATTTTGCGTGCAATTGATCGAAAGTCCTTTTTTTAAAGAAAGTGTGTTTTTCTGTGTATCATTGACTCGCACACATTAGAAATCGGCTAAAGTCAATTCCGCGAAAGGCGAGCCAGCTCGCAGTTCGTCTTAGCTCGACCAGGATATAAAAAGCTCACACGAGTCGAGTCTAGCTTTCGAGCTTGACAGCAAATACAATTTTTATAAGTTTAAAAAGGCCAAATGAGTGAACTTATCCAAAAAGATTGTTCCTAATAATTGAAATTGTTGTGAAATACAAAACATTCCAATTTCTATTCATATAATTTCATAAATATATTTTTTATTTTCGTTCGAGAATTACTGACCATGAAAAAAGCTGGTTTTAGGTAATGTATGCTTTATATTTCCAGCAAGCAAGGTCATAGCCAGGTAAGGAAGGGGGGGAGTTCGATCCTTCTCTCCGATATTCTGGAAATATGTACATAAGTGACACATACTTTTTTGAGTGTGCGTGAGTTTGCCGCTTGCAATCTCCACCCGAAATTTTTTTCTGGCTACGGCCTTGCTGATAAGTAAGATGACATCGCTTTGTGATTGCAGTTACAGTATTATAATTCTAATAAGAACATTTTTTTACAAAAATTTTCTTAATTAAAAATTAAGTGTGTTTTTTCTGAAATAATCGCGATTAAAGTATTAAAGAGAATCAAGGTGTAATAAGAAAGACATGTAACAATAATTTAACAAATTATTTATCACATTTATAATTTTTTTCAATCATTCCTACTATTACAGCATATTGTTACAGAATATAGAGGACCAGGCTTTGTCTAATAAGGAATAAAACGATGCATGTGTATATCCCGTGAAAGTTACACAATCATTCACGACCTCCATTTGACATTCTTTTAATCCCGTTCTTTCACTAAAAAAAATTAAGACACAATTAATATTTAGCAAAAATACATATATACATAGTAGGAGAAAAATTAAGAGCTGAAGTTGTATAAAAAATCAGCGACCCTCGATTTTGGCGTCTTTGCTGTAAACAATTTAGATTGAGATCTATGTAATAAAATACGAAGAAAAATGACATCCTGTATGACCCGTGTGGAAAAATTTTCTGACGCTTTTCTGGCGAATACCACACCGTCAGGTTTCCAATCCTGGCGTTGACCAAAAGGTCTGGCCTGGGCCTGGTCAAAAGTGTAACAATTTTTTTTTTTAGTAGCCCCAGGCCAGACCGGATGGTAAGCTGCTAGTTATTGGCTGGTCATCCACTAAGTAATTACTGATAATCCACTAGTTCCAGGCCGGTCAGCCGCTGGCTGGACTCCTTTTCTTTTTTTAGTGACTTGAAAGAAATCGTTTTTTATTATGAGTATATTTAGATGATAAGCGCCAAACCTGGACTAGACAAGACTGTCAAGGTGATAAGAAAAAAGTATTGTTTTGACAGTGTAAATTTATTATGTTCTATCATTTAAGAAACCCTGTAAGTTTTTCGAGCTATGCCCAAAAAAATTTGCGTCATTCTCGGGCCAGATCAGACCTTCCAGACTAGAGGCTCTAGATGAAGTCAGACATGGCCCAGATCTGACACCAGATTGCCTTGAAATTTTTCCAGATAGGGATGCTCGGAAACATGTACTTTTACTCAATCCCGGAGTTAATAGTCCGAGAGCTGGTGGATAATCTCTCAAGTACATTCTTTTATTACCTCTAGTTTTTCAGATTTGGTTGCATTTAAGATCTAAATTAACATCCCACACTAAGCAGTTTAGGCGTCGAGAAAAGGCCAGTCAGCAGCCGAGCTAACGTGTCAAAAAAAATGTTAACAATTTTGTTAAGACTGATATTTTTGAATGAATATTATTTGCAATGCAATGACAAAATCAAATCTGCGGTCATTTTCACTATTATTTCCGTACTCAGTGCGTCAAAAGTACATAGGTATACGGAGTTTCAAATTATTCGGAGGTATGCGCTTTTCGGAAATGCACCCATAATTCTTCATTTGGAAATGTTCATTTACAAAAGTCCATGAAATTCAAAAGAACAAACTAAAAACAGTCACTAAAAGTTTTATTCACGCTGTATGCAAGTAATTAGGTTTTATAAAAGAAAGTAGTAGATATTATCAAGATATTTGATTGTATCACTTTTTTTATTGGATAGAGACATTGGCCAAGACTTCATAATCATGTAGGGAAAATCTCCCTACAGTGGTTGATGCAACCTACAGTGGATAATTATCAATGAAGAGCACAAATAAGAGAAAAAGGAATAGTTTTAATTTTAATTTATTAATACGTATAGAGTCTTAACTATTGGTTAAATTAAATTAATTACTTTACGATAATTATTATTTTCAATGAATGATTATCCACTGTAGATTGCATTATCCACTATGGGGATGCTTCCGCGGGCAGATAACAATTCCGCCCCA
Organism: Andricus quercusramuli; assembly: GCA_932178445.1. Classification (NCBI taxonomy): domain Eukaryota; kingdom Metazoa; phylum Arthropoda; class Insecta; order Hymenoptera; family Cynipidae; genus Andricus; species Andricus quercusramuli. The sequence goes on along the minus strand of CAKNXH010060814.1, from coordinate 39,298 downwards.
GCTGGCTGCGTATGGTTCCCCCACTACGTAGCTTCCCCTCACTCAGTTATTTTGTAAATCATGTCAGAATCCCTGCTTCTACTTTACCGATGTTTTGAGATAAAAGGGAGAAGCTGCAAGGATAATATATTTAAAATCGTTACCCTTAGAGCTGCAGAACAGCGATTTAACCTACAGAGAAAGAGTAGAGGAAGGTAGTACGAATAGGGCAATAGCTACGGACCGCACGAAAGTAGTTGCTATATATATTTTTCCGCCACTCCGCCGCCACTTGCCGCATCTAGGTGTATAATATCTTTGCTGCGAGCCTGGTCAGTGGGAGTCCTTTGTATCTAATGAGGACTAAAAAGCGGAATATGGCATTTTTTAAATTTAGGACTTAGTAATTTACAAATATAACATTCGATATCTACGAATCATAACGATTTCAACGATATGTTATTTCACTCAAAAAGTTGAGAATTAAAGAATAAATATATTCAGGTTTATGTGAAATTTCATGGGGAAATTTTCAGTCCAATTTTTATTAGTGCATTGTGTAACGAGTGGGGTATAGTTGCATATTGCGCACGCGGGCGGAATATATGCAACTATACCACACGAGTTGCACACACTATTTTTTATCACGGATGTGAGGAATATGCAGTCTTTGTAATTTATCCGCACGAGCGAAGCGAGTGCGGAATATCGCCGGGGGGTCGGGGGGCAGAGCCCCCCGAGAGGCAAAACACCCCAATCAAAAAGATAATTTCAGGTGCCGATGGAGAATTGGCCGTGTTTTCTCGAAACAAACGCACCTAACCTGAAACCTGGTGTGGGCATAAACCCTCCAAGGACTAGTGTGACGTATACGTCACATGAGAAATTAAATGAAATAAAAACATAATTTGTTTAGTTGAATGATAATATCTCGGATAATATTAATATTATGAATTTGAAAAAAAAATAGTTCTCGTCCTTGGAGGGGAATATTCATATTATACTTACTTTATACTTACTTCTTGCATCCATGACTCAAAACAAGCTGTTGTTGACATTTTGAAGATGATAACGTTGAAGTTAGTAGAAGGTTAGTTGCGTTTGTTTCGTGAAAACACGGCGAAGCGTGTGATTTTTCTTACTAAAACACGGTGGAACGTGCGATATTTCTTCTAAAACACGGAGCAGCGTGCGATTATTGTATAATGCACGCTGTTCGCACGGCATGCGCAATGTGTCACAATGCGCACGGAAAACAGATGTGAAATATGGCATATTCCGTGCATGCGTGATGAAAAATTCATTTTGCAATGATTTTCCCGTTCACGAACAATTTAATTCACTTTCAATAAAAAAAAAGTATCACATAGCGGAAGTCAAAAGTGCACATTATCAAATAGCTGGAATCTTCGAAGACAAAAGCGAAATAATTGAGGCAGCTTTTCCAGATAAGTATCTTAAGTACTATTAATTTTTAAAATAAACGAAACCTCAGATTTTAAACTTTAGGTGATGTTTACGAATTTCATAAATTGAGCTATTTTGATTATCCGGGCTCGGCGGCCCCTCCATACTCTTTTTATATTATGAATCATATTGCAACGAAACAGTTAATTCGTACATTCGATGGAAAATTCAAAAGTTAAACGAAAACAATTAAATTTATATACAATTGTGGTGATTTTGAATTAGTTTGAGGTATCGAGGGAATTTTGAATAGATTATAACGGTCTGAAAAAAATTAAGTCTGCTGCGGTTCATGTAATGAAGAAGCGGGGGGGGGGGGGGTGATATCAAAAGAAACTTTAGAGTGGTTAGAAATTCTAACAATAAACTGATAACGATTGCCTTGACGCGCTATTGCAAGATTAAAAAACCTACAATTTTTTTAATCAATTATTTTAATTCTAATATCCCAAGCACGTAGGTGAGGGCGCCTACGGCGCCCTCATCTACGACTTGTTACAAAAACATGGCGCGAGTTTCAAAAAGAAAAGCCGTCAGTCCACAGGAGTCACGAACGATACTTTTCAGAACAAAATCATAAATGGCGTGATTTCATTGTCTCCATGGAAGAATGCAAAACCACATTTCGAATCGGTGAAGGTACGCATGATCTCCACTGCATTTTTGTTTTAACGAGCGTGAATGAGACAACAAAGTATAATGGGCGAGGCGATAGGAGCACGCTATAATCTTCGTTAGAAACATCGACCACCACCCAAGTGCTTTTTATGTATTTTGACCCGCTGAACACGAATTTCGAGGGTGGCTTGTCTAAAAATCAATGGTTAATTAGTTATTAACACGTAGGTTCTTTCAGATTTGAAAAATGTTTGATGGAAGTCGAGATATCCTGATTTTAATTTGACCGCTATATTGATAGGTTGTCGCGCGAGCGTTCCAAGCGGACAATATAGCGGTAAGTCTAATAATAAACTATTTATAGCGGTTTAAACAATTGAATTGTTAATAACTAATTAAACATTGATTTTTAGACAAGCCACCCTCGAAATTCGTGTTCAGCGGGTCAAAATACATAAAAAACACTTGGGTGGAGCCCGTTACCCCTAGCGCCCCCCCCCCCCCCCCCCCTGGCTCATAGACTATCTAGCGTTACGAAAATATAGGGAGCACGAACAAACAAAGGTCTTGTTTGAACTCTACACCGAGAGAACATACTTACTTCTCTCGTCTGATGTCTCACGCTACGTTAGTATGGTTCATTTCAAACTATGATAGCACACATTCTTACTGAATTAGTAAGAATGTGTACTAATTCAGTAATAATGTGTGTTATCATAGTTTGAAACGAACCATACTAACGTAGCGTGATACGAGATCAGACGAGAGGAGTAAGTATGTTCTCTCGGTGTACGTTACGCCGTGCTTACTGAATCCTATTTTGTAACTCATCCAACGCACCGCCAGATGCCGCTCAAAAAGCGTACTTTTGCGTCTGTCTATAGAGCCATGAAAACACGCCATTTTTATGATAGCATTCTGAAAAAAAAAAATCTGAAAAATACGATTGTTAGAGAAACAAATCAAATTTATTATGTGAGTTAATACGTTTTCGAATCTGGCCAAATTGTATTTTTGGCTGAGTAAAATATTGCACCAATGATTTAAAGCTACTGCAGTTGATTTCAGTAAAATATGCTGAAAAGTTTTTCATAAAATTTCACATAAACTTGAACATTGATTCGCTAATTGTCAACTTTTTAAGTAAAATAACATTTCATTGGAATCGTTATAATTCACAGATTTCGAATACTATAATTGTGAATTTATCAAATGAGAAATTAAAAAATGTTATATTTCGTATTTTAGTCCTCATTAGGTACAAAGGACTCCCGCTGACCAGGCTCGGCAGCAGGAGTTCGGCTGAGTGGGGGGAGGCTGCGTGGTGGGGGAACCGTACACAGGTATCTGGGGCGGAATTCACAGTCAACGGATTTCCACTAATTTGAACTAGTAACCTGTTTGTTTGATTCATATCATTGTCAGAGGTTGAGTTGCCTAGGGCTATGGCTCACCAAATTCGAGTGTCGCTGATCTCTCAGTTCTACTCAGAAGGAAATCAGATGAAAGGTATCGTTCCAAAAGGTCATAAATTCCGTTTCACAAATTTTCAGGAGAGAGAAAAAAGGGTTCTCAATAAGCAAATATTCATTTTATGAGAACAAAACTTGCTCCTGAGGTACTGCAGTGCTGAATTGAGGCGTAAGACGTTTAAGTATATGTGACGTGCGCCGAAGAAAGGGGGCTTACTCTGGAAAGCGAGATTTTTCAGGACGAGCGGCCGAAGTCGACCCGATAGACGCGACTTTTAGGAGAGAGGGAAGACTAAGGAAATCTTCCCTCTCCACTTGCTACTACATTTTCACGCATATAGCGGCGCTGCTCACGGACGGGGTATCGATGAAACGCGGAGGTGTAGTGGTGACTGGTGGGAGGTGTTTCACGGGATCTCGAGCTCTCGAGGGAAAGCACGATTTCTCGGGTACCTATCAACCCAATTATTAGCAATAATAACGCTCGGAATTTTTTTTCGATGGTTTCATTAAAAAGAGCAACTCAAAAACTATCGAAAGGTGTAAAAACCTCGATTTTGATTTTTTTAGAGTAAGCCCCCTTTCTTCGGCGCACGTCACATATTCATATTTGTGATTAAGAGAAGGAAAGACAAAATATATTTTTAGTTACTGAATTGAAAAAAAATTGAACAAAGTTCTAAAATGTTACGTAACCTTGAAAATAAATTTAAAATTCTGAAAAATGACATTATAGCGTTTATGCGCTTTTGGAACGCCTGCCTTTAAATATTGAAAGAATAAAATTATTACTTGCAAACTTGGTTCGGATAAATGAAAGGAATCGGCCAGAAACTGCGAGATGGCCAAACATTTGGAAATTTCTCATAACATTTGTTAAAGCCTGCATCCTTCCTTAAAATTTCTTCACATTCTGTTTCAGCATTGTAGAAAATGTCTGAAAGATAGAAAATAAACATTTAACAAAAAATAATTAATTATTAAGACTAGGTTAATGAAATGGTCCATATCACTTTTTAGCTATGATAAATCGACGTCTCAATTTTATACCGCTCCACATCGTGTTTTGGCGGTGTATCGCGCCATTTTCTCATTTAAGAAAAAATACGTTTTTGTACATTCCATTCAGAATCGTCAATATTAGGTGAATTGAGTTGAAACTCAATATTTCTCTCTACAATTAGTTAGAGAATACAAAGGAGTAACCAGTTTTCAAATATGACAGCCATAAGTCTGTCTAATAGGGTCCCAAAAAAACCCAATGCACTGGAACTTGGACTTAATCAGTCTGGATTTACTTCGTTCAGACAACTGACTGCCTCCACAGTTACGGGATGAGAGGGGCCACGGGACGAAAGAGAGGATATGACATAAAGTATTACTGTCAAATGATAATCAGATGTTGACATGGATTGTTTAAACAATTTATTATTATTTTTAGCAATATTCTCTCAGAATAGAGTTAAAAAGTCGTAGTTTTTCCAAATTTTTCAACTGATTTTGATCTTTTCCGTTAAAGCGAGGCAATAATCAATCAAATTCAACAGAAATAATTGTTTAACAATTTTCATTTTTAATAATATTCTCTGAGGTTAAAAATGGAAAACACCAGTTTTTTTGTACAATTTTCCACTTTTTGTCGACTTTCAATTAGAGTTAAATGATAATAATTCCAGGTTAACAAATATAATTGCTTAAATATTTGTTTAATTCTGAATTTTTTTCTACTTTTCACCTATTAGTGATGTTATAATTAATACAAGTTAAGATACATCATTGTTTAAACAATTAATTATTGTTAATAACTTTATTTTCTAAGATAATTTCCGGAAATTTGCGGGTTTTTATAAAAGATTTAAATTTGTTTTGGCTTGTTAAGGTAAACGTCCCAGTAATCGTGACCTTAGTCCCAGTAATCGTGATGCCAATTTTCTTGCTTTTTATTTCATCTGAATGAATGTAATTTCTATTTGGCATCACAAAATGGTAAAAATAAGTGATTTTTGTCATTAAATGTTACTTTTAACACATTTTTGTAACAATATATTCAAACTATAACCAGGTTTTACGATTACTGGGACCGTCACGATTACTGGGACATTTACCTTACATATGAACAAATAATGAAAAAACAATAGAGAGAATACATTTTCAAACAAACTTCCTAATTTTGAATATATTTTTCTAGAATGAAATGGATATTCGATATATTGTTCTATATGGATCATATTATAAATGTGAACTTTTCTTGAAGTAGTTACCGAGAAATAAAAAGTTAAAGAAAAGCTGAAATTTTCAAAACAACCCGCATTTTTCTAACGTTGCTCTAAAAAAAGATAGTTATAGACCATAATAAATTATTAAAACAATTATGTTTATAGAATTGCATTAATTATTATCTCACTAACTGAAAAGTGGACAAAGAGTTACAAATTTCAGAAAAAACTGCAACTACCTAGTATTACTATAGGAGAAAATAATTATAAAAATAAACAATAACAATTTACTTCAATAATGGTTTCTGTTCAAATTGAATGATTATTTTCTTCTTTGAACTGAAAAGTTGGAAAATTGGAAAACACGCGACTTTCTAACTCTATTCTGAGAGAAAATGGCTAAAAACAATATTTAATTGTTTGAAGGATTTATTTTAAAATCTACTTAGCATTATAAAGTAATATTGTGTGTATGATAGACAACTTTTACTGAAAGAAACCTAAACAAATTATAGTTAGCGCAAAAACTTCGTCAACTCGATACACCTAAGATTGAGGATTCTGGATACAATGGATAAAAACGTTTTTTTTTCTTACAGGAAACACGTTTTACACTTCATGGAGCTTGCGGAACCTCTGAATACACTGGAAATCCCATTTAAGTACCTCCCATTTAATTCGTTTCGTGAATTGCTGCCTCGGCAATTCCGTGATGTAGTCCGGGAGCTGGCTATACTTCCTGTAGCCACTTTCACCTCCCCTCGATAACTTTGTTGATATCTATGTTTTTTAATGCGGAGAATCGATTTTTCGTAGGTGTCACTTCCAAAACCCGTCAG
>CAKNXH010060814.1:7111-21263 GCA_932178445.1 Andricus quercusramuli | reverse complement strand
ACAGACAGACAGACAGACAGACAGACAGACAGACAGACAGACAGACACCTTGATAAAAACCTTTTTTTCTGGCTCAGGGGGTCTCAAAACGTGGAGATTTGATGAAAACCGACCAAGTCAAATTTTACATAAAACCAATACCTTCTCATTAGAATGAGAATGTAAAAAGTAATTTTTTCCCACTGTGCAGCGTCAGGACTGGATTCCGCACAGTTTGGTGTAGCCCAGGTGCCAGAAGATTTTTCCGCATGGGTTATATTAAAAATATAGTAATTAGGGTCTCTATAATAAATTATATTAATATCAGTAAAAAAATTGATTTTAATAATGCTGTGTCTATATTATATATGATAAGCGATATATGCATATTTACTGTACATATCTTAATAAATTGTCTTGTTGAAATCTGGAAACAGGCGCATTTTCACAGTATATTAAGCCAAGTGCCATATCGAAACGTTGTTTAAGTATTAATTTCAAGGTGGCATCGCAGTTCCTTCTGGAATAAAGTCTGCAGTCGTTGACCCTCATAAAGTCACTGAAAAATCGTGGTACAGTTATTTTATTATATAGTAAAGTAGAAAAATTAAATTAATTTTAAATTCTTAGAGGTACACTGGACTCTGGATTCAAGTACGGTTTCGGGCATGGCTTGCAGTAGTAGCCTTTGATATACATCCAGGGAATCCAAACGTAAACATTCAGGGCCGTGTGAAACATTTATGTTGAATTTGGACGCATGCTAACAGCTGACGTAACTAATGCGCTGAGGGTACTGCTTGCTTTGCCGCTACGTTACTGTTGGTCACGCGAGATTGACCACCACCCCTCTTTCGGTCATGCGGACCTCGCATCATAGAAATGCCGAGGAATCAAACTCTGGGAACGCCGAAAGCACAGGCTACTTAAATCCAGAGTTCAGAGTAACTTTATTATAGGGGTCGTGCATATATTCTGTAAAGTTTTTTGAGCTGACGGGGAAGGGGGGGGGGGGGGGGGTGGCTAACGATTTTTAAGTGCTGTCTTACATGGGGGAGGGATGAGTGGCTCAAATCATTTTTAATGTAATATATCTTGAAGTCTGTGAATCACTAAATAAGAAAAGTTACACATTTTTTTGTAAACAGCTGTTTGTCAACACAACCTAGTGCTTACTGTTGCACTAGGGGAGCCCTCATTTTTAACTTTTTGAATTATTTCGCTCTCAGCCCCACCCCACTTTTGATGGAATGTACAAAAAAATTATTTTCAAATGATAGACAAAACAATTCTTCCATGCACGAGGTCTGGGGTTCGATCCCTGAGCCGGGTAACAATGGAAATTTTTCTATGTACTTCTACGGGGGCTTCGGTGGTTCGGAACCCACCTTAAACTATAGGTCCCCTCAGAAGAAGTTGGTGTCATACCAAGGTGAGGCTCCATGTCGAGGGGCTAGCCTTGGGGGTCGGAGCCGATTTTGAGAAGACTCGAAAATAAGTCAGCGTTCTTCTTACATTCGGGGTCTCCTACAGGGGGCACTACGCTCGATGGTCGCTGGCCGCTGGCCGATTTTGAGTAATGAACACACACACATACACTTACATTACACGCCAGGACTAGTTGAAAAGTAAATTCTTTGGTCGAAGATTCAACTGGTTTGTATGAAACTCGTACTTTTGGCTTCAAAAGTGAACATTTTGGATTCCATTTCTTCAGTCACTGAAAAATCTTTCTTGTTTCAAAATTTAACCCTTGTTGAAAATTCTTCCATTTAAAAACTCATCTCTTTTGGCAAAAATGTCATATTTCTTGGTTAAAAATGCAACTGTTTGGTTGAAAATTTGACTTTTTTGGTAAACTTCAACTACACTGGAAATCCCATTTAATGCCGCTTTCGGTTCTGGCCCTAAATTAGCTTCACTCAAATCCAACACAACGTTTGCTTGTTCTGAATGCATAGAGGCAGGGCCACATGAATAATTTATATTGTATTGGGACGCATGACGCAACCTGATGCAACTAATGCGCTGAGAGTGCGGTCCTCATGCTGTTTGTCACGCTTGACTGAGCACCGCCTCTCTTTCGGTCCCGTGGTCCGCACATCACCAAATTCCGAGGACAGAAATTCTAGGAACGACTCAAATAGAAGTTACTTAAATGGGATTTTCAGTGTATTTTGGATTTAAAGATCAACTTTCAAAAAAGTAGTGGAATTATACTTTTTTAATTCATAAGAAACAGTAAGATTTTAACCCCCCCCCCCCCCCCTGAAAATCACTCAAGGTTATTTTTGAAAGACCCTTAAATAAATTTACGAAAAAACATAGCAAAAATTACGTAAGATATGGGGTTCAAAACTGACGGTCCCTAAGAAAGGGGCGTACGCCGAAAATTTCAGGAAAAACCATTACGTGGTTTATGCACGGTCCCTCCACAGAAAAATTAAATTTCAATGGAAATGATACATTTTAGATAAAACAAGATAATTAGTTTTGATAAAATCTTGAAAAAGAAATTCTAACATACCTGCATTCGTCTTCTGAGTAAATAATTGGTATTGGTTCCAAGGTATAAACGGTACTGTATTTTGGAAAAAGTAGAGAACATTCGTCTACAGGTGAATGGAGTGATGCCATTAATTCGTTTAAGCACTGGGGTTGAGTGAAGAGTGCTCTTTCTGAAATGTAATTTAATTTTATAAATCAGACAATATTTAATAATTTTCTATTTTGGAACATTTTAATTAGGTCGCAATAAAAAGATTTTACATCAAGAAATATGAAAATTAAAATAATAGAAAAATGAAAACATATTTTTATAAAAACCTGAATTCCTTTAAAAACTAGTGGATCAAAAATTATTTTTCCCTGAAAAAAATATTTTCTACAAATTGACCTTATTCTTTTTCTAATATAAATATATTATTTGTAAATACAGTTATTTGTTTACAAACAATTTCGTTTGAAATAATGATTTGAAATCCGTCAAGTTTCAGAGGATATTTTGCCCGAAAAATAAGCTGCTGCTCATCACAATTATATTATTTTCAAAATTTTCATGAAAAGCGATAAGAAAAAAATATTCGATAATGTGAGCTGCATACAATAACGAAATCTTGATAATATAATCATGAATTTTGATGATGGAAGACCATGACGAGCACTTAGTTCTAGTTAGAATATTGAACGCCGTGGCTGTGGCTTAGTTGGCCCTGCTAACTGCTGCATGTGCAGCTAAGTTGAAAGCACCTGCTCTAGAAGAAATCGTTCCCAAGTATTCAAAACAAGAAACAAACTCCAAAGAGATACCATCGTATTCCAGACCTAGGAGTTTTGCGCTGATCCGACCTTTCTTGAATGCAGTATATTTAGTTTTGTTTTCGTTAACCGTAAGTTTGTTTATATATTACAATACTCCTAGAGAGCATTGAGTTTTCTTATCGCGTCTATTTTAGATTCTGCAAAAATAATGAAATCATCCGCGTAAATCAGCACAAGAATGCCCGTGTCGCCCATGATTCTGAGACTCACAAGACCTTTTTGTCAAAAAAAATCTCGATATCCGAGGTTAAGAGGTTAAACATGATTGGGCTCAAAATCTCTCCTCAGAACTTCCTCAGTGACCGGCAATTCCTCTGAGAACTCATTTCCCACCTTAATGCAAGTTGAGGCTCTCTCCTACAGACTTTTAAGAATTCTAATTAGTTTTGAGCTGATCCCAATATCAAGAAGTTTTGACCAGATGTGAGCGTGATTAACCGATGGGAAAGCTCTGGAGAAATTCACCACAATGGCATAGATATGTCTATTCCTTTTTTGTAAGTAAAATTGCGAAACAGATGCCAAGGTTAAAATATTATCCATACATCCCCTACCTCGGCGAAAACCTGCTTGGGCTTTCGGAATAATGTGACACAACGACTCCCATTTTTCCAATCTAGCCAGCAGAATTTGCGTAAAAATGTTAGGAAGCGAGTTTAGAAGGGCAATAGGTCTGCAATTATTGGGATTGGCTGGGTTTTGTTTTGTATGTATCACATGCGTTAAAGATTTTGTCCAATCGAGTGGTATATATTCATTCTCAAGTATTTTATTTAAAAAAGTTTCGAGATGAAGGAGCCAATTACACGGTAAGTTTTTGTGAAAATTATGTAAGATTTGATCCGGCCCCGGAGCTTTATTTAGTTTACTTTTGTTAATCGATAAAAAGATTTAGTTGGCTGTAATTTTGCAATCCAATAATGGATTTCGCACATCTGTCAGCATTGACGGTAACATACGTCTAAAAGGAAGTGTCAGACGGAAGAAATTTTCCCAAGCTTTTGTGGAAGGGATTGTAGATTTTATCTTTAAACTTCTAAATCTATTAAAAGTATCCCAGAATGTTTTGCTATCGCTGACACTCTGAAGGCTTGTCAGAATACAGGATTCAAAGTTTGATTTTTTATGAGCTATCAGTGCTTGGTACAATTTTTTAGCTTTGACATAAACCAACTTAGCCTCATCCGAGAAATTTGCCCTGGTGGCTTCTTTCAACGCATTACAAAGATATGATTTGCTTTGGCGACAGTTAGAATCAAACCAAGGTTTGTCACGGTACAATTTCTCAGTAACATTTTTTTTATGACCACATATCTGCTTTTTTGGCACCGTCGATAATAGCATTGGTAAGGTTTGAATTAAGGTAATCTGTGACTAATTTTTCAAAGTTAACTTCTAGTCTGTGACACAAGTATAATTCGTTCAAAAAGATATCCCGTTTGTCGTCCGTCCATCTCAGAAACGTCAAGCTTTTGTTTTTGTTTACATTCAGCCCACTTGAGTGACCAGCTGAGGTGGGAGAGCAACAAGAGGAGACTAAGACCGGGAAGTGATCCGAAGTATGTGTGGATTGATCCACCTACACGTCTTTCAGTATACCTAATGCCTCAGCATTGCACTAAACCAAGTCATTGACACTTTTACCCCCTGCATTAACAAAAGTAAAGTGAGCTGGATTGTCGCTACGCATTCTACCATTTAAAAGATAAAACTCATTCATTTCCATCAGCTCTACCAATCCCAGCCGCCTCCTGTTGTGCGCAACATCGTGACTCTCCCGGTACATTAAAAAATTTGTGTGAGAGAACATATCAGGTGGACCCTGACCTAATCCCCCCACCCTACAGTTGAAATCGCCATATATAGTGATAGGAACGTTGTTGTATTTCTTTGACAGGAAATAAGCACTTCCTCCAGGTTCATCATTAAGTTGACCTCTAAAGCTAGAACAACTGTAATCGATCCACAGCAGATTTGCCAGTTACATCGTCGCCAAATGTTCAATCTACTCGCCCGTTAGAAATCATTACTTGCGCAACATTGGTATGATAAACGAGAACAAACTTCACTGATTGTTGTCGAATATAAACCCTGGAATGCTTCGCTCGATTTACAACTTTATGAGTACATGTTTAAAAATCACAGCTTTCTCTCTATTCGAATAATACACTGCCCGAACTCGACCAGTATCACAGAAAAAACTTAGGGTAAATAGTGTTTCAGGTAATTTCGTATTTTTACCTGTTCGTATTGGTAAAACACAAATATTACCCTCGATGGGCAGAAACTGTCTTTTGTTCTCATGAAAGTTGTCACTACCATCTTTAAAACTGGAAGCCACTAACTTTGAATCGCTAAAGTGAACTTAGCTAATGGTTGGTGTAACAGGCAAATCGGATAAGTGCGGCTTCATAAAGGCTGTTTTGCCTAATCGTTAGAACTGTCAAAAGTCCCCCACAAGCGTGGGTAAAACCAGAAAAATACCGATATGTGCGGGTAAAGTTTACCCACATGGGGTAATTTTTGTTGCAGGTAATCTTTACCCCGAAATCCGGGTAAAGTTTACACTTAGTTTTTTCTGTGATAACCTAACAGCCTATTGTACATACGATATTATAACTTTTCTTTTATTTTGATATTTATCTTAATTTCATCGATTTTTGTAATAGTGGCCTTCCCTTGCGACAGAATTCTGTATTCTTAAAGGCAATAAACATACATACATACATACAAAAAATATTGGTCAAGAACTAAATTTTGCGAATAATTTTTTTGTTTGATTGCATTTTTTTCTTGAAAAATAATCTCTTTTCATTTAAATCATACCATGAGTAATAATATGAAAATTTATAGAATTATAATCAGATTTTTTTGGGCAGAAGAATGAAGGTAAATCGCATATGTATGTAGTGAAAGTGAGATAAGAGGAAGAAGAAGTTGATATCTTGAGAAAAAGGAAGCTTTAAAGGGGAGAGAAGAAAGGATAGAGGATGATATGACTTGGAATAAAAAACGAAGAAATTAGATGATGAAACAGAGATCGTGGTGTGAAAGAGTTATGGACAGGAAAAGACAGAATGTAGATAAATGGGAATGTCTGGTTATGAGATGATGAGAAAGAAAAATTAAGTGAAGTATATGGGGAGGGTCCGTGGTGACGAGGGGAAGAAGCGGAGACTAGGGATAGAAGGGAGGAGGTAATGGAAAAAGTAGAGGGTCAAAGGAGAGAAGGCGGAGCGACAGGGTTTTCACAAAAGTAGGGAGGGGACGTGATGACAAAAGAAGGGAGAAAGGAAGGAAGACAGAAGTGAAAGTAGCGTTTTAGAACGTATCAGGGTTAATGAATAAAGATGGAGGATTCTGGGAAGAGGTGAAGAAATGAGATGTAGTAATATTGAGTGAAACCTGGGTAGATGGAAAGGATTTGAGGAGAGGGAAGAACAACTTACCCAATGGATCTACGTGGCAGATGCAAGATGCAAAGAAAGAGAAGGTAAAGGGAAGAAAGAAAGGGGGTATTGTGTCAAGAGTGAGGAATGAGTTGGTGGGAGAAAAAAGCATAGAAATAGGATTCAAGGAAACGGATGGAGTAATGACGAAAGTGGTGAAGATAGGAAGAAGAAAGGTGAGGATAGTTTGCGTTTACGGGAGAAGAAGAAGGTTTGAGTGTGATTAGAAAATGGGTGACGGAAAAGGATGACGGATTGGTGTTGATAGGAGGTCATCTGAATGCTTGGACGGGAGAACAGGGAGGGGAAATATGGGATGCAGAGACTGAGACTTTCAGGAGAAAATCGAAGCACAAACAGGTGGACCAGGAGGGTAGGACTCTTTTGGGAATTCTGGGAGAAACACGATGGTACACGGAGAAAAAAATCCGGGTTTAGCGCAAGAGAGTTCAAGGCGCTAACGCATGGACTATTCAACAGGCGCATATCGCAGGCGTCTCTTGTTTTATTTCCAAGAGCTACCACGGACTTTTTCGGTGAGACTCCTTGCGATTTGCTTTTAGACCACGCCGTCTGCCTGTTGACACGTTCGCACCACTAAATGTTCGCAAGGAGACTCACCGAGAAAGTCCGTGTAGGCTCTTGGAAATTTTTCTCGCGCTTTTAGAATTAATGCGTGACAAATGTTCACGCGCTAATCCCTACATTTTTCTCTCCGTGTACATTTGTGATGAAAACTCGGAAGGGGATGAGAAAGTTGAGGTAACGTTTGCAGGAAAAGGGAAAACAGTAATAGACTACATTCTGCCTGGCAAAAGGATAAGGAGGCTGTTGGAAAGAATGAAACTAGGGCAGGCCTGCATAGATAGGAAAAAACTGCTCATTCGCCAAATGTTCGAGTTCCACCACCACTTCCCTTTTCTCAGTTCCAGAAGCTTGGGGGGGGGGGGTCGTTCTCGTAAAGTTGAGTGAGTAGAGCTCGGTGTTGATGTTAAATTCCCATCTGGCAAATAAGCAGTTTTCCCCTATCAGGGCAGGCCTGAAATAGGAGACGAAATAGGGCCTGAACACTTCCCGGTCATTGCAAAGATGGAAAAATGGGGAGTGGATAAGCTACAAGAATATACGGAATGAATGGAAGAAAAGAATATAGTGGAAGAAATTAGGCCAAATGAGGAAGAAAGGCGTCCTTGAAAGTGCTTGAAATAATTGAAAAAATGCTTAGTTGTAAAAAAGATCTGAAAGGGTGCTTTTTACAAAGTTCTGTTTATTTTTCAATAATTTAGCATCCCACAAATTACGCGGAGCTCTACGAGGATGGACTAACCCTTTCCTTAGCTGCTCGTGAGAATAATAATGAAAGTAGCAAAACACCAAAATGTTGTAGTTGCGGTTCAGAACGATCGAACGCGCAGAGCACCCGACAATGGATCGGCAAACAATGCCGATCATCCTAGAGTTCGGGGTGCTGAAAATAATTTCGACAGAAACACGATGACGAACCAGAGAAACGCCCACATTGAGTGGACGTCTCAACCCTGTTCGCGGAGGCTTTATGGCTCGTATGCACACTCTGCGGTGCCAGAAACACCCAGAGCTCCAGCACGTTTCGCATCAGTCTTTGCGAAATCAAGCCCACAACCTCCGGAAAAATGGATATGTACGAGGAGCGCTTCCCCCAGCTGCTGCTTGTTCAAGCTGCAGACGAAGATAAGGAAGCGACATTAAGACCAACCGCAAAAAGCAGGCACCTTCTGAGAGATGATCACAATATCAGTACAAGGAGGAACATTTACATGCAAGTTTCTCCTAAGCCCCAAGATCTGGCTAAAATGGGTGCCTCCCTTCGTGGAGATATCTCGCAAGAGTCCGACGTCTGGACAATCAATTGCTCAGTTTATATTGCTGCGAGAGTTTTGGCTGATTCAAGTCAAAGGCTAAAACCGACGATGGATTAAAAGACCAAAAGATGCTTGCATCAACGAAACAAGAAGTTTGGATGGCCAAGACAGAATGCGTCCCGTGTTCAATGTGTGATTGACTTCATAACATCTGGTAGACCGTACACGGAAAGGGTTCGAAAGTTCGCCCAAGAACTAAGGATTTTGTATCACACACTAAACAAGTCAAAGCTGCTGACAATCAAGCAGCATATTGTTGACAAACTACGGCTGTTATCTGACGCAAGGAGGAAAATATAGAAGAGGGAGAGATGGACCATGGAGAATCAACAGTTTCTCGCGGGACCATCGCGCCTCTTCAGTGATCTACCTGTTTCTGTGAAAAATCACCCAAGTTCAAGGAGGTAGAGACTTTTTGGAGAGAGATGTACAATACAATAGATAACACTAGATAACAATAGATAACAATAGAGTTGAAAGAAGATACTGAAAATATCATCCGCTTCAAGAATTTTTGCGATAACCTGATAAAATCTGAAGAGGAATGTGCATCAATCACTGCCGAAGAGGTGAAAAAAGCTCTTAGAGGCGCGAAGAACTTTTCCGCTGCTGGAGCAGATTGTATCAAGAACTTTTTGGTGGAAGAAGTTTACTTTTATACACCAAAATTCGGCCCGCATATTCACCTCATATTTAAAGTCGGAGACGCCCATTCCGCAGTGGCTGGTGTTAGGACGCACTAAACTCCTACCTTAAGAGGCGACTAGTCCAACCCAGACAATTACAGGCCAATAAATTGTTTGAACACACTGTATAAGATCTTTACAGCCGTCCTAAACAACAGGATTGTTCGACGAATTGAGCCTGTATGGCGCGAGCGAGGGCGCGAGATATATGAACAACGTGGCTCGAAGAAAGGTGTAGCAGGCTGTCGAGAGAACCGGCTAATTGACAGGTGTGTCTGTAAAGACGCTGCAGACCATCAGCGCGTCCTATCAGTCAATGGCCTGGATTGACTACCGGAAAGCTTTGGATTCAACCTCTCATAGACTTATCATCTGTCTGTTGGAAAGCTTGAAAGCACCAGTCTCCGTAGCGCACTCGAGGCCTGAAATTGTTCTCCAAGACTTCTAGAAACGAACTATATTCATGATCGAATTCTCGGCTCGGTCCGAATACAATATCACTGCAAAGGAAAAAGAAAAAGAGGAGCGGTATCAAGAACTTAAGAGAGGGCTGCAACGACTGTACCCAAAATATTCGGTGCGAGTAACTGTCCTTGTGATAGGTCCTCTCGGAGGTGCGAAACTATCACTGGCTCGTAACCTTAAAGCCATACCCACGTGCCAAAAATATGCCAAGGCACTTGCGAGATGGATGCAGAAGCTGCCATCCTTGGGTCGCTTCGTGTCCTCAAGACACACGAGGGTTTCGCCGGCCTATCGTTGTGATTTCATCGTGCCCTGTGACATCTCACGGTTGTGAGACGTGGCCATAGGTGTGATTTACTGCGGTTCTACTGGGGGCTATTGACATTTTTTATATGGCAGTTGCTCTAAGTAGGACCCTGCGGTGGTTGTTCAACTATTTTTTTAAATTATATATATTTAGTGTTCGCTCAAGGTAAATTTTGTTCTACGTGCTCATGGATTGTGCTTTTTATAGAAGAATATTGAACTCTTACTTTCTCACAATTATAAAATAATAATTAAGTTCACTCCAGGTGGTTTTTATAATATCTTTTTAAGGATATACGGTCGAGAGATTCGAGCATAAAGAGAATGCAACAAAAGTACAGCGTAAACGAAAATTCTTCTCACTATTACTCAAAAAATATTATTACATCATTATGCGTTATCACGCATTATTGTGCGTTATTACCCATTATTATGCAAGAAGTGTACGAAGTAATATGCTACTGAAGAACCGCTCGACAATTTTTTTTCTATCCTTCAAGATTTTTTTATTGTTCGAAAAAAGTTAATTTGGGTTATAAAACTTACCAAATTCCAACTGAAGACATATGCCATTTACCATATTTTCCATTACTTTTTGCACTCCTTTTTCACTCAAACGACGATCCTCATTGAGACAAATTTGAACATTTTCAATAAGCTGTCGCACAGTATTTATTACTTCGGGATTTGTTTCACAAAGTTGATTAATCAAATAAACTGTTCCATAATCGCCTTCAGCGGGTGAGCCTGGAGTGGCTGCGTTCAGTTGGCCCAAAAGAGTGTTACGATAATTTCTGAAAGACTGGAGATTTCTTAAAATATTATCGAACATAAGCCCTCCTCCATTATAATTACACTGCTCTTTTAATTCGTTCAAGGTGATGTTGAAACGTCCTCTTTCAAATGATCCTGTACTAAACTGGGCTGATGTATCAACAGCAAAACCTATAATTTTAATCAATAAATAATTGATGAAGAGTTAAATATTAGGCAAAATTGGTCGAAAGTTGAGCTGCTTTGTTGAAAATGCATCATTTTAGTCAAAAATTAATTTCTTTTTTGAAAATTCAACTATTTTGTTACAAATATTTATGGCTTTTGGTTCAAAATGCATTATTTAAATTAAAATTTATGCAATACAGTTTTGGTTGAAAATTAATTATTTTTAGTAAAAAATTAATGTATTTTGTAAAAAAGTTGTTGGTTGAAATGTAATTATTTTCTTAAAAATTTACAAAGTTCATTGAAAATTCATTTTTTGTGAAAAATGAATTTTTTTGTTCACAATGCAACTGTTTGGTTGAAAATTAATTTGCTTTAATTGAGAATTCAAATATTTTGTTAAGCATTCGTCTTTCTTGGTTAAATTCTATTGCCTTTGGTTTTAAATTAAAATAAACGTATTATTTGGTTTCGATATCAATTATTACATTATTTGTAAAGAATACATTTCTTTATTTTAAAAATTGATTTTGTTAACTAAAAATTTGAATATTCGGTTGAAAAATTAACTTTTTCTATAATTTGCGAAAAAGTGCCAGTTTTTCCACCTGTTTTTGGTGTAAAAAGTGACCGATTTTAGGTCGATGACGTGGCGCATGCGCAGTGCCGACCTTTCCGGGCAAGAGTGAAAAAAGTAGACGGATGGAGTGGAAAAAGTAAATGGAAGCAGTGACAAAAGTGAGGCTCAGTGAAAAAAGTAAATAAAGTGCAAACTGCTTCGCGTTACACCGGGTGTGTTCGTGCTGCCTCGGGTGTGCTCATGCATCGTGCGCAGCCAACTTCATTCTATTTTCCGACTTCGTCCCTAACCTAAAACACCGTCAGTTTCTCCGAAAATACGGTGTTATTGTTGCGTCGATCGACAAAAAATCGCCTTCTTTTTACACAAAAAACAGGTAAACAAAAACTAGCACTTTTTAAACAAATTATAGAAAAAGTATCGTGTCCCACACATTGAAAAGGTGACGATTTAAAACGAGTGTGAAGTTAGCTACTCGAGCGGAGCGAGGGTGGCTATCACACGAGTTTTCACACTGCGATTCAACTTTTCTGTTGAAAATATAACTTTTTTGTAGAATATTCGTCTTTTTTTCAATTAAAAACTGTATATTTTTTGAAATGAAAATTTAACGATTCCATCTTTGGTTGAAATTTGTTCTTTTCATGTTTAAGAATTCAACTACTTGATTGAAAAAGTGTTTGTAGGAAATAAATGTTCTTGGAATATTTTTTGTTTGGGATATTAACCATTAGATTATTTGTTGAAAATCCATCTTTTCATGTTGAAAATCAATGTTTTAACTAAAAATTTAACTATTTGGTTGGAAATTCAAAACTTTGGATGGAATTTTTTTTCTTTACTGACTGAAAAATCTTTTTTGGTCGAAACTTCAACACTTTTTAAGAATTCGTCATTTTTATTTGGAAATTCATCTCTTTTGGTAGAAATCTTATCTCACGTTAAAAATGTAACTTCGTGGTTGAAAATGAATTCGTTTTGATTGGGGCTTCAAATTTAACACTCTGGAAGTTGGACAACTTTGTTAATTCATAAGGAACAGTTATATCCACTGATTTTTCATGTATATTTGCTTTCTCGTTTTTGTCATTCATAAGAGTGTTAATGAAAATAAAAAATAAAAATCTGCCCGCCTTGCCGGCACATTCTCATCGCGCGCATCGCGCGAGGCTCGTAATTTTAGGTGCGCCTAAGGCGCGTGGCTGTTGGATCTCGCGCTTGGCGCTCAATCGTGTATTTATCTCGAGCTTCGCGCTCGATAATGCATTTTCCTCGCACTGCGCGTTCAGTCTTTGTACTTCCTCCAAATTTGTGCACAGACATTTTAAAATTAAAGGTCAAATCATCGACAACTCTAATTTGGTGATTGTGAGTTCTCTTTTGTTAAAGCTTCTTCGGCTTTAAGGAATACATTCTCATCACGTACCTCGTGCTTCGTTTTCGATTTAATTCAAGATGCAAATTTTTCTACATTATATATTCAACATTATTATATCATGTATGTTACGTTTATTTCTGTACGTCGGTCTGTGATTGCTTATTCAGACATTGCAAAAAAAGTACAAATTGTATTTGTCATGATTACTTCAATATTTTTTCCTGATTTTGCATTTAATTTTATTCTCAGCCACCTTGAAAATTTGACATTATTTCAATAAATGTATATTATTACAATTCATAATATGCATTGATATTAGAAACATACATATTTTCCTTGTCTTGTTTTTATAATTGAAAACAAGTGCACATCCTATAAAAAACAAATTTCTCATTTGTTGTTAACAATTATGCATTTTATTGCAGCTTGTGTCGTTTTCCATGAATTTAATTGGCTTATATTCAATATTATTTTTCACAACAACTTTGGTCTATTCATCTTTTTCCGTACCTAGCGTCGTTTTTCCAAATTTTTATTTATTGGTAATCTTATTTTTTACGCATCCTATCAAGAAATGATTAATGAGAAATGTGTGGCTCTTTTCTGAGTGAACAACTTTTGTCTATTAATTTTTTTCGTGGCTTGTGTCGTTTGTCCAAAAATTTAATTTATTTTATTCTTAAATCAGTTTTTTACAAATGAAATAAAAAATACGCGTCCCATCAAGACGTGATTAATAAGAAATTTGAAGATATTTTTTGAGTGCACAATTTTGGGCTATTCATCTTTTTTCGTATCTTGTAGTTTGACTGCAAAATGGAATTTTTGATTTTTTAAGTAAATTAGGAAAAGTGTTCTAACAATATCGTAGGGTGTTCAAAAAGAAACATTTTTCTTCTCTTGACCTTTTTTTATATCGTGCGTTGTTTGGCTTAAAATGTTTATTTTCGTTTGTTTTTTTGGAATTTTGTGAATGCTATAACTCCGGTAATTTTCCTTCTATCAAAAAAAGTCACGAGAATGCAGTATACCGAAGCCCAATCCAATATGTTGATTCTTTTGAAAGTTAAGGTGCTAAAAAACTAATAATCTACAGACTAACAGACAGACAAACAGACGTATATTTTCTAAAAACCTTTTTTTTT
>CAKNXH010060813.1:412939-465545 GCA_932178445.1 Andricus quercusramuli | reverse complement strand
ATAAATCTTTTGGTTCTGAATATATTGGTTTTATTAGTTTCTCGTAACAAATATGGCCTTTTGAAATACCAAAAAAAAGTACGGGAACTTATTGAACACCCTGTATATGTATTGTCATTAAAATCGCCTGCTAAACAAAACATAAAAAGTTTTTGAGGGGTAGTTTTCACATAACAAGGGTTTATTAATATAAGAACATGTGCAATCGATAATTCTTAATAGAATTAATTATCAAAACTAGATGTTTGCAGCAACAAAGTCCAAAATCTTAAACTATGTTTCATATGGCGAAGCATCCTATAGGGGTAGATTTTTTGAATTATGATGCTCTAGGGGGTAAGTATTTTTAAAACTCAAGATAATATTATAATATAGAATCAATTAGAACAATTTTGTGCAAAAACAAAAAAGAAAAAACAATGATACCTCTTAAAACAGTAAAAGTATCAAAAATATTGAAGGGGTGATTTACACCCCTAAATATGAGAGATTGCCCGAAAAAATTAATTTTTTTTTGTATAGTCTGGGATCTTCTTTTTACCTGCAAAGTTACAAAAAAATCGGCGTCGGACACCAACCTAACCCCCCTTGTTAGTGGAAGGAACTCACTGAAGGACAAATTTAATCAACTTAAATTTAAATTAAGCTCATTTCCGCGCCAATTTAAACTTGAATTGTTACAGGAGAACTTTTTTGGTGTCAGAAGTGGGATTCCACAAATACGTCGTGGTGGAATCCCAATCTTAAAATAACTGAAAAAAAGGAGACACAGTGATTAAAGTGAAAAGTGAAAACTTGAAAAAAAGAAACATTTTTTTTTGACAGTTATAAAAACTTGTGAAAGAAACTAAGCGAAAGCGCGAGCCAAAAGTGACAGTGACTGAAAATAATAAAGTGAAAGAAAAATTCCAAGGGCTCTATTAAGTGCAAGTGCTTCAATGCAAATAAATAAAATATTTTTAAAAAATTATTATTATTTTTCTCATTTTAACCATGAACTTTATTTGAGTTTAAAACATTATTTTAAATAAAAGGAACAATTTTTGCTTTAAAAAAATTTCATAATACAATAAAAAAATATATATTTTGGCCTTGGAATTAAGTTAAAATATTTGAAATATTACTGGATTCAGGACGTCGAGGGATTTCGGGTGGAAATCGGACGTAGCCCGAAAGAAGAAGAAGAATTGGGATTATAGGTACGTCGAGGGATTTCGGGTGGAAATCGGACGTAGCCCGAAAAGAAGAATATTAAGGTACGGTTCGAGGGAAGATAAAAGCATAGATTGGATGAGCAATAGCCGCGAGTACCTCCTCCACGGTTTTTGACGTGGTTTTTAAAATGAGAGGCTAGCGGTACCAATAATTACCAAGAACTCGCAGACGGTGGTTGAAGAGACCACGAGATATTACCTCACAATCACCGCAGGCTGAATAAGAAGAAGGACTGAGGATCAACCAGAAAATGAATTTGGATTAGCAGAGAACTGAAGAGGCTAGCTCGTGAAACAATTTTATTTAATTTATAAAATTAGCGAATGTGTATGTGTGTGTATAAGTGATACAAAATTTCAAAATTATATAGTGCCGAAATAAATTTTATTTAGCTAGCAAATCATCTAGAACTTTAAAAGGATGAGTCAGTTCGCTGGAGTAAAATCTTAAATTATTTTTTTTGCCAGTCTCTCTCATTTATGTCATTTTATTTGCATAGTGTGGTTGAGTAAGAATTAGATTTAAACAAAGTGTAAAAATTATTGAAGATGGCCGAAGAAAATAGATCTCTTGATAGAACAGTGGAGGTTAGCAATGATGGTAATAACACCATCATAGGTAATGGGACTGAGGGAATATTAAATGGGGTAAATGCACCACCCACCTCTACTTTTAACAACCCCGAAATAAATATCAGAGAACCAACTCCATCGGGTTCTAATAATATTAATGACTCAGGTGTAACTGTTCCTCAGCACCAGATACAGTCCATGCTTAATTCAAGAGTGGTAAGGAATCTGAATTCCGATTTCAATACCCCAATCCACTCTAATTTAGCTGCTCAAATGACAGGTAGTCCTTTGGTGTTCAACCTGAATATACTGGGAACCGGAGCGACGGGAAGTGTTCATGCTGGGGCATTAGTTGACGACTCTGGGCTTTTTTCTTTGCCAAGTCAAGAGCCCTCAAAGCCAATTCCTTTTAAAGCCGCACTCGAATTCATACCAAAGAATTTCGATGGGAAAAATATCCCTGTTAGCCGTTTCGTGCGAGACTGCATATACGCGCGTAATTCAATAGCAGCCGAAGATCGACAACATTTATTTTTAATTGTTAGATCGCGCATTTCTGGCAGTGCCTATAATTCTCTACTTGACAGGGAAATTTATACCTCAGAAGCCTTATTGAAACATTTAAAAAATATTGTCACTGAACACCGATACTTAAGTCAACTGAATTCTATGCTAGCAACTGTGACACAAAAATATAATGAAAGTGCCCAAGAATATGGAGACAGGGTTAGCGAAATTTTAAAAAATATAATAGAACTTGTGGAAGAGAAATATTCAATAATAATTGAAGCTGACTCGATGATCAGATCAACAAGAGACAGGGCCTGTGAAAATGTTGTAATGGGATTGAAACCTCATCTAGTTTTGAGGGTACGAATGGAAGGACCTGGATCTCTTCAAGATGCCATTATGGAAGCTAGGAAAGCAGAATGGGAAGTTAACTTTGCTAACGGATTGATTAAAAGACGTGAGAACGATAATAATGATAAGTCAGATAATTTGGAACTTTATAGAGGAAAGAGTTATCGGGGAAATAGATTTAGGCCCTACAGAGGAAATGCTAGAGCACATGCACTCGGAAGTGATAGAGGACAAGGATTCGGAAGCGGGTTTTGCAAGCCCTTCAGGATCTCGAGGCAGGGGCGGAGTTGCCACTCGGGGGAGGAGAGGAGGCGGTCAACGAATATCTTCTTCGGTGGTCACCTGTCGCCGATGCGGCGAGCCGGGTATCCATGATTGGGGTTGCGCAAAGCCTAACAAGCCTAACCCCTCAAATCCTAAGACTTGTGATGAGTGTCTCAAGACCGGGCACTTTGCGCGAGAATGTCCGAATGGTAACTCCAAAGTAGTATGTTTCAAATGGAAACAAACGGGACACTTCGCTAGGGATTGCATTTTTTAAAATATAGAAGAGAATACAAATTTGAAATTTTTCAAATACTGTAAAGGCAATGATCATATCATTAATGATTGTAAAATCCTCGCAAAAAGGGTCGAAGATAATAGAGCAGAAAAAGGAAATTCTTTAAACGAGTAATAAGTTCTCTGGATTGGTGTGACAGTGAACTTTCACCGGAAATTACACCCAGTAGACGTATTCTATTTACTTGGGACCCAGAACGGCAAGAAAAATCCCCCAAAATCAAATTGTTTGCTGATGAAATGACTAGAAATAAAGGACTCTTTTTGGTAGATACGGGAGCTGAACTAAACATAATCCATAAGGGTAAATTGAAATTAAATACACTCATAAATCAAGTACCCAAATTAATTTTATGTGGAATAGGGGGGAAGTGCGTAATTACATTGGGTGAGGTTCTGCTAAAGATTAAAAATTAATAGTCCTTGCTCCTTTCAGGTGGTTCCTGATGAACTACCTCTCCCAGCCGATGGGATTGTGGGAATGCCATTTCTTAAAGAATCCTCGATCCATCTGAAAGAAAAACAAATTACACATCCATTATGTACTTTCCCATTCACACCTGAATTCAAAAATGTACATTTGCAGATAAAAGCTAGAACTAAACAAATTGTTACCTTACCAGTTACAAACCCGGAAATAGGAGAATGATATTTGCCACTTGTAGATTTAGGACCTGGAATATATTTGGGTAAAGTTTTAGTTAAAGTTAGTAAAGACAAAATTACTTTATTTTATATATATATATATACAACTACCAGGGACACTTTGCTCATTTTACCTCCAGTAACTTTGGAAGAATTTGAACTTCCAAGAATTGTACAAGAAACTTCTATTAAAAATATGAAAAATATTCCAAACCACAATGAGGATCGATTGGGCAGATTGATAGACGCACTAGATTTAACCGATTTAAATAAATAAGAACGGGGTACATTAGTTTCCATAATATCAAAATATACAAAGCAATTTCATTTGAAAGGAGATTATTTAGGATGCACCGGTGTTATCAAACATAAAATTATTTTAAATGATGAAATTCATATCTATAAAAAGGGTTACAGGCATCCGCCCATTCATAATGAAGTTATCATTAAGGAAACCGCAGATTTACTAAAAAATAAATCAATCTCACTCTCAGATTCTCCTAATAATTCCCCTGTATGGGTTGTACCTAAAAAACCTGACCCTCAAGGCAATAAAAGATGGCGTATGGTAATAGACTATAGAGCCTTGAACGGAAAAACTATAGGGGATGCTTATCCCCTTCCCAATAATATAGACATTTTAGATCAGCTTGGAGGTGCTAAATATTTCACGGTACTTGACCTAGCATAGGGCTTCCATCAAATAGAGGTTGAACCCAAGGATAGATATAAAACGAGCTTTTCCAGCCCTTTTGGTCATTACGAATGTAATCGAATGCCATTTGGAATGAAAAATGCACCCGCGACATTTCAAAGATTAATGGATAGGGTACTTTCAGGGTTACAAGGTGTTGAGCTGTTTGTGTATATGGACGATATAGTAATATACGCGAAATCTTTGAAAGAACATAACGATAAATTAGAAAAACTATTGGGGCGTTTAAAAACTGCGAACCTCGTTCTGCAGCCCGAAAAATGTAAATTATTCTGCAAAGAAATCGTTTACTTGGGGCATATAATATCACAGGATGGTTTAAAACCAGACCCCAAAAAATTAGAAGCTGTTAGGCGCTTTCCTCAGCCAAAATGTCTAAAAAATATCAAACAATTCTTAGGACTAGCAGGATATTATAGGCGATTTGTACCTGGGTTTGCTTTTATAGTAAAGCCTTTCAATAATAATCTTTTAAAAAAGGGAGTAGCTTTTGAATGGACACCAGATGCACAAGAAGCCTTTGAAAAACTAAAAAATATTCTCTGCTCAGACCTAATATTGCAATATCCGGATTTTTCTAAACCCTTTGTAGTAACTACAGATGCTTCAGAATATGCGTTGGGAGCTGTGTTGAGTCAGGGTCCCATTGGAAAGGATTTACCAATAGCATACGCTTCGCGCGCGTTACAGGGTGCTCAATTTAAGTATAATGTTACGGAAAAGGAACTACTAGCAGTTATATTTGCTGTTACTCAATTTCGTCCTTGTATTTATGGACGAAAGTTTATATTAGTTACAGACCATCGTCCTTTGGTATGGTTACATCAGTTGAACGATCCTACTTTAGGGTCAAGGTTAGCTACATGGAAGGTCAAATTAAGGGAGTATGAATTTGAATTCCAGCACAAATCGGGGCGAGTAAATTCAAATGCAGACGCATTATCTAGAAATCCGGTAGTAGATTCCGTTGAAGATAATAATATGGATATAGATTCTGAAATTTCTGAGGATGAGGATCGGTGTGTTGGGGAAGTGCACGTCCTGGAGCGCACCGTGACTCATTCTGCAGAAAGAGAGAAAGGGATTCGGAACCACGAGTACCCAATAGAGAGAATATTTTTTGATTCTTCCGAGAGGGAAGAAGTATGTGCCAAGATTGGCGCCCGGACAAAAGTAGGTTCGGAGGGGATGGAGATTGACACCAAGATTGGTGTGGTCATTCGGTCTGTGACCCCGGGGGTCAGTCAGGCTAATGCCCAGGGGGGTGATGAGAAAAAAAATGCCTACCAAAGTTATGATGATGAGAGGTTATTAGCGACATCTCATAAAACGGACAATAAAGGGTTGTCCGCTGTGTACTCGGTTCAAGACAATGAGAGGTTGTCTATGGACATTGAGTATGAGAACGGTGAGATGCCGTCTGACAGTCAGAGGCTGTCTAGCAGTGAGAGACTGCATGAAAACGGTGAGAGGCTGTCTGGCAGTGAGAGACTGCATGAGAACGGTGAGAGGCCGTCTGACAGTGAGAGGCTGTCTGGCAGTGAGTGACTGTTTAACCATAAGGCGTGCGCGCGCAGGTTAAAAAAGGTATTGGTAGAGGTAGTCTCAAATGAAAATGAAGATGATTATTCAAATGAGGAAATTAGAAATTCTATGGTAGGCGAGTATCAAAGCTTCAGAAGTCCGGAAGAGATAGAAGAGGAGGATAAGAATGATGAAAGCGAAATTGTTAATGAATCACCAGTTCAAAGTAAAAACTCGCAGGGTAGTAGAAATTTGCTCACCCCTTTATTTAAGATTAGTAGACAAACATTATGGATGAGGGAAGATCATTTGATAAATTTTACATCTTGCGATCACATATTAACAACGCCTGTAGGTCGAGATTTGATGGATAATAAAAAAAAAAAAAAATTGATTAGCATTTCGAACTCGAAAGTTCATTGCCTCACTAAAATGAAAAGGTAGAAATCGGACAGGTAATTTCGTTGAGGCATAAAAATAAAGCAATTTTTAATCTTTTTATCAAAGATAAGTTTGATGATAAAATCTATACAACTAATATCGAATCAGCTGTTTCAATCCTAAAAGATGCGGCAATTGAATTAAAAATAAACTCATAAGTGTTTCACGTAAAGGAAATGGTTTTGATAGAGTGTCGTGGGAAGAAATAGAATTAATTTTTAAAACTTATTTTGGTTCAGAAAATTTCCAAATTACTATTTGTACGGGGGAGGTTACAATCCCACCCGAAAGTCAAAGGCCTCAAATTCTGAAAGAAAGTCACGATTCAGTAACAGGTGGTCATAAAGGAGTAAAAGAAGATGTTCAAAACTACGTCAAAACTTGTGATTCTCGTCAAAAGAAAAAGTCAGTTAGGGTTAAAACGAAATTGCCTGTGTGTATTACGGATACACCTTCCAGAGTTTTTGAAAAACTTCAAATGGACTTGGTTGGTCCACTACCCAAGTCAGATTCAAAAAACGAATATATGCTAACTTGGCAGGATTTTTTATCAAAGTATTCAGGGGCTATTCCGTTGGCAAATATAGATGCTGGCACAATTGCAGTTGCTTTTGCTGAGCATTTTATCTGCCGATTCGGATGTCCTGAATCAATTCAGACGGACCAAGGACCACAATTTATGAGTGAAATTATGGCAGGTTTTGCGGAACGTTTTAAAATTACCCAATATAAATCTTCTGCTTACCATCCACAATCTCTAGGAGCTCTTGAACGAAGTCCCCACATTTTCGTGGAATATCTTCGTCATTATTGTGGGAAATCGGACTGGGATTTGTGGTTGCCGTATGCCATGTTCTCCTTTAATACGTCGGTCCACGAATCCACCGGCGTAACTCCCCATGAAGTGGTATTCGGTCGAAAAGCAATTTTTCCTTCCGAATTCGCTGATGAACAGATTCCCATTACCTATGTTGAATTGGTAGATAATATCCTAAATAAGTTGGTTATCACAGAATCCATGGTTCATTTTCGACTTGAAGCTGCAAAACGAAGATGTAAACAATATTATGATAGAAAGGTCAATGAGATGAATTTCAAAGAAGGACAGTATGTTTATTTAATATTGGATAAGAGAATTAATAAGTCAGGTGACCATTATGAAGGTCCATACAAAATTACCCGATTAGTAAGCGACTATAATGTCGAAATCCTTAAAGGAGATGGGACCACATCCATAGTCCTTATGAATCGCTTAAAACAAGCGTTCTTGCGATATGATCCCTGAAAAATATCGAAAATAATGAAAAGATAGAATAGTACATTGTGTTACAAGTGCGTGAAGTTGAACATTCCAAGAGTGTGAAGTTTGTAGCACGAGACGGAGGCGAACGCACGAGCCGAAGGCGAGTGCGTGCAAGCCGTAGTCGAGTGGTACAAACTTCACACGAGTGGAATGTCTTCCAGCACATGTCACACACGATATTTTTTGCAAATTATGCATGAAAATGCAATGAAAAATACGATATGGAGGTCGGTGGCGTAGGGGGTGGGGGGTCCAGGGCGCAGCCCTGGTGGGGGTGCAGGGGGCGAAGCCCCTGCGGGGGGTTCGGGGGGCGAAGCCCCCTGACGAAGACAAAACCACCAAATATTGAGTCACAATGTTATTACATTAAACTTAAACTTAAAAAAAAAAAAAAAAAAACATTGAGTACGGTGTTCACAGTGTTGAGAGTGCACCTATATTCATATCGACTGGTCGGATGTTTGACAGCTTTTCATGAGCGTCATGAAAACAAATGTGATCAGTTGAGTTGCCCGGGAAACGCCGCGTAATTGTTTCACATGCCGTGTGAATATTAATTCTCGAACTAAAGATAAGTGCTCGTAAACGATTTAGTGCGGGAATGTTACATTCCCGCACGCTAGTCTCACAGTAGAGGAATCTGCAATTTTCCGTACGCTTTATGGACACGGAATATGGCCATTTTCATGCATGTGTTGCAAAAAATAAATTATTGTAAAATATATTAAGTATGTACATAAATAATTTTCGAATGAAGGAAATTTAGATATAAAATCTACATGCTTAAAAGAAAAAATGAGAATCCCTATTGTTGTAAATAAATATTTATAAAAGAAAGTTTGAAAAATGTAAAGAAAATCTTTAATCTCTCCGGAGTAGAGATTTTAAGGGGGGAAGGATAATAATATAGGAATGAAGCCCTTCCTATACAAAATATAAGAATTAAGGACCTATATAAAATTTTAGAGAATTTTGCTTCAAAGCAATTTCAAAATAATTTGAAAAATACCTGAATGAATCGAGATAAAATTAAAAATTAGCCTAAAATTAAAATAGCATACAAATGCATTTGATTAAAATTAAAATGAATGGTATAAAATTAAGTGAATTTGAAATCTACTGACTTACAAGAAGAAAATTTTGGAAAAATAAAAAAAAATAAAAGAGGAAAAGATAGTATATTAAATTTAAAATAGGAAATTTGGGAAATATCAACAATGATATTAATTTATTCTATTTAAGTTATGATAGGATGTGGAAAGGATTAGAAAATTTGCTTGAAATAAAGCAATGCAAAAAAAATTTAATTAATTATGAATGAATAAGTAACGCAATTACTTTAAGAAAAAGAAGGGGTTATGAAATTTTGAGAACAAAAGAAAAAATTTTCTTTTAGGAAATTTTAATTTTTGAAGTTCCTAAGGTAAGAATATGCAATTATGGTAAATATTTCATTTATAAAATTCAATAAGAAAATCTTGTTAAGTTGAAAAAAAAACTATTTTTATATTTTGTATTAGTATTATTATAATAATTATTATTTTAGCCTTAAAAGCGATTTTAAAGCATGCATTTTGGAAAAAACAAACTTATATAAGCCGAAAGATAAAATATGAGTCTTACATTTAATCATCTATATCCAATTAATTATAAAATCATTTGATACAGGAAATGTATTTTAAAATTTTTGTAGGAATAATTTTAAAATGTTTATTTTCTACATTAGAGAAAGAAAACTTTTAAGTCAAAATAAGACTAGAAAATAGGAAATCATACAAGGGAGGGTGCACAAATTTGTTAAGAAAAAGTAGATTTTACGACTTTCAAATTTAGAGAAATTGAGTAGGCCATTTAAAATCGGAAAGTAGACCCTTCAAAGTTAAGCGCATAGAATGCAGCTAGAGTATTAGACTATTAGACAGAAGAAAGCGGGGGGCCGAGAAAGAAACATAGAGAGCAATACACGAACCGAACGGTGTACATATGGAGACAGAACGATAAAGAGCTAGGAAGAAAAGGGAGAGCGAGTACCGGCGAGGCAAATTCTCTCGGGTACCACGTGCTCTTTGTTTGAATTCTTATTTGATAAGGATTCAAGATTCAAACAGAACAGCTGATTAATAATAATAAAAAAAAGTAAATTTTGACATTATAATTAAAAAGGATAATATGTAATGAGATAATGATCTCGATTCTAATAATTAATTTTGTATTTCAATTACAAGATAAATTTAAAGGGGCAGAACTTTATGGGTACGAAATTTTTCGAAAATGATCGGGCCCGGTCGCCCCATAAACCAGTGTAGGCGGTCTATATTTTAAACACACAGTAATTTAAATCAAATCTATGAAGTGAGCCTTGTGGCTATCAAAAATTAATTTTATCCAATTTAAAAAAAAATGTGTTTAATAAAAATGGCTGTTATATTGAAAATAAATGAATTCGGAAAGAAAAATAAGTAAACATGCAACCAATGGGTGGTATCAAAAAAAGAAACAAAAAAAAACGGAATTTTTGGATTTCATGCACCAGGTGTGTTGGTATTA
The DNA here is from genome assembly GCA_932178445.1 of Andricus quercusramuli. NCBI lineage: Eukaryota > Metazoa > Arthropoda > Insecta > Hymenoptera > Cynipidae > Andricus > Andricus quercusramuli. The sequence continues at coordinate 455,161 of CAKNXH010060813.1, read as the reverse complement.
AAGTTTTGGATAGTTTTTTTTTTTTAATAATAAGAAAACAAAAGCGGGGAAATAAATTTTAAAATAAGAAATTTTGATCACGTGACCCCTATATTGATAAATTTGGCTAAATCCATGGAAGGTCTTGTTTTAATAGAATCATGTTTTATTAAATTCAATATATACCTAATTAATGATTAGCAAAAACAAAGGAATCATTTAAAAAAAACTATATTTTCAAAATACCAGCACAAAATAAATGATTTTAAACCTTTTAATTCCAGTAAAAAGTAACTAGGTGAAAATAATGAAAGCTAGATTTTTCTTGAATAATTAGACTGTTGCTTTAATGCCTCGGTATTTTGGAGGGAGGTTGAAGGAGGTAATTGTTTGATAGATATGAGGTCATCACAGGACTCAGATGACTTGACCTATCTCAAAGTCCTTTAAAACTTGGAATATATATATACAGGGTGTCCCAGTACTCAAAAAACATATTTGCATTTTCGAATTCTAACAAAAAAATGGTGTCGAAAATAATTATAAAAAAATTGTTCTAAAGTTAATAATTACCGAGTTATTAACAATTAAAGATTAACCAATCAGAAGCACGCGTTAGAAGGTCGACAGTCCATGTGCCATCGACAAGAGTGTGTGCATAAGCAAGTTCATTTCGTATAATTTCTCCTCGGATCGCTTTTGCAGTAGGTTGTGACTCTGCTGCAACTTCACACGTCAGCGAGATACAAAAATGGAAAAAGATATTTTCCACAATCAACAAAATTCGACAACATTCTCATGAATTCTGTAAATTCCCTTGAAATTTGTACAATTTTTGAGTACTCAGTGGAATTCTCGTGAATTCTCTTGAGTTTAGCAGAATTGTCTTAGAAACAGCTAAATTCTCTCTAACTTTTTCAAATTCTTTTGATTTTAGCAGAATTGTTTTGAATTCAGCGTAATTCTCTTGAATCTCCTTGCATTTATCATAATCCTTTGGAAACCTGTAATAATATCTCGTTAATTCAGCAGAATTCTCTTCAATCATGTAGAATTCTCTTGAATTGTGTATAATTCTTTTTAATTCAGTAGAGTTCTCCTATGTTTGGTAGAAATTCTCTTGAGTTTCATCAAATTATCCTGTTTTCTTTCAAATTCAGCAGAATATTCTAAAAATCAGCAAAATTCTTTCGAATTTAAAAGAATTCTTTAGAGTTAGGCAGAATTCCCTTGAATTAATCATAGATCTTCGGAATTCTGTATAAATATCTCATGAATACCGTAGAATTCTCTTTATTTATGCATTCTCTTAAAATCTGTATAATTCTCTTGAAGTCCGTAGAATTCCCCTCAACTCAGTAGAATTCTCTTACGTTTGGCAGAATTCTCTTGAATTTAGTAGTATTCTCTTGCGTTCAACAGAATTCTCGTGCAATCTGTAGAATTATCTTGAATTGAGTAGAACTCTCTTGATTTCCATAAAATTATCCTCTTAATTTCTGTAAAATTTCCTTGAACACTTTTGAATTCATCAGGCTTAGTGTGTGGGGTAAACAGTTAAATTTATCATTTTTTAGCAGTTTAAGTTGAAGGAAACTCAGACGGGGTTCGATGAAAGTACTAGGGGTGCTTTTTGATGCTGTATAATATTATTTTAGGAACTAAGGTATCAGCACACAGACTCAAAAAAACCACGCCTACTACATATAACGAATCGCGTCTCAGGTGGCTTCAACAGAATCAGTCAAAAAAATTTCAAATTAAAAATAGTCACCTAAGAGATCTTTCCCAGAGTCTGGAAGATATTGCCATTTCTACATTATACAGCCTCAAAAAACCACCCCTGGTACATTTAACGAACCCCGTCTGAGCGGCACTTAATTGAAGCAGCCAAAAGAGTTTCAAATTAAATACAGTCACCCCAGGCACTTTCTCAAGACTCTTATTAGATATCCCAATTCCTACAATGATATTACACAGCCTTACAAAGCTATCCCTAGTACATTTAGCGAACCCAGTCGCAATTGACTTCGGCTAAAGTAGCCAAAAAACATTTTATTTCTAAATAATCACCCCACACACTGTTTCAGGACTTTATTAGATATTTCAAACCCTAAAATATTATTCAACAACCCCAAGAAAGCCAACCCTTGTATATTAAAGAAACCCATCTCAGTGACCTTCAAATAAAGCAGGAAAAAAATTTCAAATTAAACACAGTCACTTGAGACACCTTTTCAAGACTCTATTCCATATCGCTATTCTAATAATAATATTATACAGGCTCAAAAGAACATTCCTAGTACATTTAAAACCCCGTTTCAGCTGCCTTCAACAAAAGCAGCAAAAATAGTTAAAAATTAAAGATAGTTACATCCGGAACTCTCAGAAGACTCTAGTCGATATTCTCATCACTAAAATAATATAACACACCCCAGAAAAACACCCGTAGTATATTCAACGAACCTCATCTTAATTGAGTTCGAGTAAAGCAGCCAAAAACATTTCAAATTGAAACTTGTCATGTAAGACACCTTCCCAAGACTCTCGTAGATATCCCCATCCCTACAATAATACTACATATCTCCAGAAACCATCTATAGTACATGTAATGTATCCAGTCTCAACTTCCTCTACAAAAGCATACAATACAGCTTCAAAAAACCACCTCTCGAACGTTAAACGAAATAGTCTCAGCTGCTTTCAACTAAAGCAGGCAAAACATATTCAAATTATAAATAGTTCAACCCAAACTCCTTTCAAGACTCTAGCCGATATCGCGATACCTAAAATAATATGACACAACCTCCAAAAACCACCCCCAGTACATTTAACGAATCCAATATCAGCTTCCTTGAACTAAAACTGTCAAAAAGGTTAAAAATTTGATATTTAAAGTAAACACCCTACACACTTTCCCAATTTTTTTAGGTATTTCCATCCTACTATAATATTTAGCAACTCAAAAAAAACGACTCCTAGTATATTTAACAAATTCCGTCTCAGTTACCTTCGACTTGAGCAGCCAACAAAATTTCAAATTAAAAATAGTAACCGCATATACTTTTCCAAGACCTTTGTTGCTATCTTCCTCCCTGAAATAATATTAGACAGCCAAAAAAACCACCCCAAGTACATTCAAGAAACAACGTCTAAGTTGCATTTAACTGCAGCAGCAAAAATAATTTCAAATTGAAAATTGTTACTTCAAACACCTTTCTAAGGCTCTAGCAGATATCTCAATTCCTACAATAATATTATACAGCGTAAGAAAACCACCCCTAGTACTTACATCGAACCCCGTCTGAGTTTCCTTCAACTTGAGCTGCTAAAAAATATAAAATTTAAAATGATCACCTCACACACTTATCCAACACTTGAGTAGATATTCCGATCAATACAATAATATTCAAATGCCTTAAAAACGATGTGCGTCATCAGAGGGATTTTTGCGGGCATATGTTTGCACCTTGAAATGCACCCGGAAAAAGTGAATTGGTACTTTTTTGTTAAATGCGTGCTCGGAAATCATCAAGCATTTAATTATGACTCTGGCGTGTCGCATTTTTTCAATGGAATTTCATTGATAATTCTTGTAACGTTCACAACAATGAAAATTGGAAAGACTAATGAATTCAAAATAAATCAAAGCTTATTCTAATGAATTTAGAAGTTTTTAAAATTTTTTACTGAGTGCAAAAAGAGAAAAAACTGGGGGTAACAAATGTTGCAGGTAATCATTATTTGTGGGTAAAGTCGGCTAGGGTACAGGGTAATGTTGCGCCGGGTAATTGATAAGTGGCTAAAGTATACCCGACTTTACCCTGGAGGACGGTAACGTGGGCGAAGTGTCACTTGTTAACTTCATGTTTAAAGGACCGGCTATAAACAATGAATTGTCACATATTTTCGCGTACAAGGCACTCCAAAAGGATGATACTTAACATCAATTAGCGAATTGATTGCCGAATTTTCGACTTACCACACTTTATTCGCCAAAATAAATTTGACAGCAGACACAGGGTTCGAATATGTCGCCATGGTCTTTGAAGTTAATAGGTGCGTTGAAAAAAAAAACACGTAAAGTTTCGGCTTGGGAATTTCCAAAGATATAGTTGTCACAGCGGAAACTTTTCGGTCGGTTTTGGAAACAAATCATTTTACGTTTGATCGCAGAAATCTGAGCATGTCAATGGTTAATTAGCAATTTTGCGATAATGGACAGGTACATATTTATTGAAAGTGGCCGATCGGTACTTGTGTTTTCCACAATGTGCTTGAAGAATATTACTTTATAGCTACCAGGGTTGCGTACGTAATATACCTCAAGTAATTTAAGAAGTTTTTACATGTAAATTACGTAAGTAATTTACGTCCCTAATTTTTTTTTACATGTAATTTACGTTTTCAAGATAGCAACTGCGCTTATATGATTGACTTGCTTAAAAGCTTGTCAATATATTAAAAAAAGATTAGAGGTGACAGACCCAGAAATTCCTTTTGGAAGGAGTTGAATTTTATTTTAAAGAGGGAAAATGGCAAAAATTTTGCTTTTTGCCCCGGGTGCAATCGAGTGTTGTCAAGTACGATTGAAATTAAATTTTCAGAACGCAATCATAAAAATGGCGTGTTTTCATGCCTCCATAAACATTCGCAAAGGTAGGCTTTTTGAGCGGCGTCTGGCGGTGCGTTGGACGAGTTAGAGAAATAGGGTTCAGTTAGCACGACGTGACGCAGAGTTCAAAAAATATCTTTGTTTGTGCATGCTCCGAGTATTTTCTTAACGCTAGAGTTAGCGTATTAGTGAGTCGATGTTTATAACAAATAGTATAGCGTGTTCCTATCACCTCGCACATTATACTTTGTTGTCACATTCACGCTCGTTAGAACAAACATGCAGCAGAGCTCATGCGTACCTTCACCGACTCAAAACGTGATTTTGCATTTTTCCATGGAGACAATGAAATCACGCCATTTATGATTTTGTTCTGAAAAGTATCGTTGGCAGTAATGCCAATGTTGGCGCCTTTTGCTACTGCGCTTGCGTTCGGGCCGCGCACTGGTTGGCCGCCGTTGGCGCGCAATTCAAAATTGGAATAAAAAATAATTATTGTAATTTAAATAAATAATTATTAAAAAATGCAAAATAATGTATATAAATGGTGCAAATTTTGATTTTAGACTTCTGAAATTGAATGTTTAGTGAAATATAAGTTATTCTTTGGAAGTCAAAGAAAATAAACTGTTATTCAAAAAATATATGTAATATAACTTTTTTCCTTGTCCAAAATCAGAAGCTGTACAATTTATATACATTCTTGTACATTTTTAAATAATTATTTATTTGAGTTACAAGAATTGTGTTTAATTCCAATTTCAAATTGCGCGCCAACTGCGGCCAACCAGTGCGCGGCCCGAACGCAAGCGTAGTAGCAAAACGCGCCAACATTGGCATCACTGATCGTTGGCGCCCTTACCTACGAGTCGTTACAAAAACATTATGCTCGTTTCAAACAGGCCGTCAGTCCACACTAGTTACGAAATGTACTATACTCTACGTATTTTCAGTGGCGGAACTTCCAGCGGGTCTTTTTGTTTGCAGATATTTCTGAGGTTAAAAGAAATATGAAGTCAGAAGATTTTAAAAATTAAATACAATCATTTATATCAACGAAGGATCAACAATTTTTACATACCTGTTAGCTAAAAGGCTTCAGAAGATAACTAAAATATTACTATATTTCACTGAATTTTCCGGAGGTGTGAATGGATATTTCGATATTTTGGCTGGCTGATGACCAGCAGACGGAGCGTGTAAATTAGTGACGGGCGCTGCTCGGTATTTCACAGTCATGACCAATCCTGACCGGTCATGACGGTAAATGATGATAAAACGCGGTCAGACCCAAATATTTCCACCAGGAAAGATTTTTTTTTATAGAGAAAAGTGGATTAGTTGTTAGGACATACCCTATGCTAAACTTGTTCAAAAAGTTTATCGGTTCTAAATGTTGCAGTTATTCTCAAAGCAATAAAAATTCCAGAAAGCTGAGCATAGCAGACGACACTTTTGACAGTTTCGCACGAGTTCCGAGGAGAATTTCAAAATGGCTTTTTACAAATTGAGAAATTACCTTAAAAATCCGTTGCAATTATTAGGTAGTATTTTAAAAATAATAGTTAGTAGTGTGCTAAGTTATTTTGAATAACATTTCAATGATCATGACACTTAAACATTAAGTTAAGTACTGTATATCATGTAGGTTATATTCCCGAATTTAAAATACCGTTTTTTTTGCCTTTAAATAAAATAAAATTGATATCTCATTCTGTCTCATTATTATAAATTTAGATTTATGAGTAATTTGTGTGAATAATGTATTATTTGTTATTATTTTTATTGTCATTGTTGCCATTTTTTTAAATTACAATAATTGCCTTATTGAATTCCTTCATACATGGATAATAACAAATAATAAATTATTCACACAAATCACTCATAAATCTGAATTCATAATAATTAGATATCAATTTTATTTCATTCAAACACAAAAAACAGTATTTTCATTTAAGGAATATAACCTATACGATACACAGTACCTAAATTCATGTTTAAGTGTTATATTCATTGAAATGATATTCAAAATAACTTAGCACACTACTAAATATTATTTTAAAAATATGACTTGATAAATGCAACAGATTTTTAATGTAATTTGTCAATTTGTAAAGTTTCATTTTCAAATTCCCCTCGAGACTCGCGCGAAACTGTCAAAAGTGTCGTCTGCTGTGCTCAGCTTTTTCGCATTTTCATAACTTTGAGAATAACTGGAACATTTAGAACCAAAAAACTTTTTGTACAAGTTTAGCATAAGGTTCTATTTTTAGAAGCTATTCAATTAAATAATAAAATCGTTATAATTTTTTTATTGATTTAACTAGTTATTTGAATAGACATATTTGAGTTCCCCACCCAACCTGAAATACCTCATTTGAAAAAAATGAAACTGGTGATAAGTCGCAAATTCTGAAAGGTTACAAGTATGAACAATTTGAGGTTATGTTTGGGTTTCTTGTCTTCCAAAAAAAATAGGTTTGAGGCTGATCCTATACTTAGGGCTCATTTACACTTCTGTTGGGAAAACACTATGTCTCACTCTATGATGTGAATATACCTGAAGTTCATGTCACTCCAGAAATTCCCCAGATATTTTCTTCGGAAAGTTTGTAGAATGACACAAACTTATGCTACTGCCACATGTAAGAGTGATAGGAAAAGAGTCTTCCCAATAGGGGTGTAAATGAGCCTTAAGTATAGGATCGGCCTCAAGCATATTTTGTTGAGGTGACAAGAAACCCAAACATAACCTAAAATTGTTCATACTTGTAACCTTTCGAAATTTGCGACTTATGACCGGTTTCATTTTTTTAAATGAGGTATTTCAGGTTGGGTGGGGAACTAAAATATTATTATTATTTAACTGAATAGCTTCTAAAAATAGGAAATAATATCTAAATACACTTATGGAAAAATAATTTTTTTTCCAACTTATAAAAAGAAATTAGGTTCCATCCCATGTAATTGGTATTGCATGGGATTACTGACGACGAGCAGACAGAGCACCTTCAGGGTTGCACGGTTACGCGTAACTCGAACCTTTATACGTATAATACGTATTTTACGTATTATACGTAGGAAATGTAATAAACGTAAATAATTGCTTACTTGAATGGTGGGTGAGGGGAAAGAGCATAATATAACCTTACTTATTCTGGAATGCATTAAGTGCGAGTGTTTGAGCGTTGATCAGACACTTAATTGCTAATGGAGTGTATTTGGGGTTTAAATAACCACAGACAAATGTTACTTTCAATTGGAAGAGTTTATTTTATGGCATAAAAAACCTCCACTTGAAGAGTGGAGGAAAAAGCCGAGAATCAGATAGCGATCACAAAAATAACACAGAAATTGCAGACCTTGAGATTGTAATGAGACTTAAACATTGGAATGACTACCAGTCCGCCACACTTTAATCCACACAACGGCAAGCTGATAGCATCCTATCCACACAATGGCAAACACACATAATCCAACACGAGACTCGCTCACACATACAAAATGGAACCTCTCACTACGAAGACTTAACTAGAACTGAGTGAACCCTTTATAAAATGATAATTATAAAAGTCAAAACAAATTCCTTAATCCACTGCATATAAAGTCGTACAAAAAGGTTCCATTCTACCTGCTCGGTGCTGACCTTCGAGCTACGCGCAGAGCTTACAGTTTCATTTACAGGTGCAGCTCCCTTTCCGGAAATAAATCAATTAACAAAAGAAAAATAAACTAAGTCTAATTCTCCACAATTTCAGATGACGGTAAAAAGCAGCCAAACAGCGAGATTGAGTGAATTATTTTGTATAAAATTTAGGAAATGAGTAAATCAAAAGTTGGGAGGGAAACGGGACAAGAAATCCATTGGGACGATTGAAGTTTGAGTGGTTGAAAGTTGAAAATCAAGCAGTTTCAAAATGCTCAATTTATAATAGTGTTTAAAACATCAATAGCTTCTAGCTTAATAGCTTCTTCTTCTAGCTCACAGGTATGTAAATATTGTTGATCCTTCGTTGATATAAATGATTGTAATTAATTTTTAAAATCTTCTGAATTCGTATTTCTTTTAACTTCAGAAACATCTGCAAACAAAAAGACCCTCTGGAAGTTCCGCCACTAAAAAGACGTAGAGTATAGTACATTTCGTAACAAGTGTGGATTGACGGCCTCTTTTGAAATGAACGTAATATTTTTGTAATGACTCATAGGTAAGGGTGCCGTAGTCGCCCGAATCAGAGACGAGTTACAAAAACATGGCGCGAGTTTCAAAAAGGAAAGAAAGTCCGCAGGAGTCACGAACGATACTTTTCAGAACAAAATCATAAGTGGCGCGATTTCATTGTCTGCATGGAAAAATGCAAAATCACGTTTTGAGACGGTGAAAGTACGCATGAGCTCTGCTGCATTTTTGTTCTAACAAGCGTGAATGAGACAACAAAGTATAATGTGCGATGCGATAGGAACACGTTATACTCTCCGTTAGAAACATCGACTCACTAATGCGCCATGAATTCTCTTTCTATCTTTGTCTACCACGGACTCTCTCTAGTCAACTCTAGCGTTACGAAAATACTCGGAGCATGCACAAACAAAGCTCTTTTTTGAACTCTACGGCTCGTATTCATAGTCGTCAAGATCGTCTCAAGATCGTGTCTCGAATCATAGTCACGCCTCGAGATGGCCGTCAAGTCGCGCCTCAAATCTCAGCTTGAGTAAGGTGGTCATGATGCATAGTCTATGCTTAAGAGCGTCTTAGCGCTTTATGTATTCACAGTCCTAACAAGACGGTCTTATACAGTAAACAAGCATGGCTTGTTCCAAGCCGAGTCCGGAGTTGACTTGAGAGAGTCTTGTGCGCCGAAAAATGGATTTGATTGGGGATAATATTATTGATATTGAAGAAAATGATAATGAGGTGATAATTCGTGTACCTAAAAGGTAAAAGGCATGTATTTCTGCAGTATTTGCAAAAATAAAACATTTTCATTCGGCGTATAATCATGGGTTTTTTCTTTTCCTTTATCTGAAAATTCAAGTTATTACGTCAAAAGTTGACAAAATAATTGAGTATATTGGAATAAATCATGGGAATAATATAGGTTAAATCAAATTATTAACACTTTTTTCAATTTATGAATTTTCTTATGATATATATTAAATAAAAAAAAAATTGATTAGCATTTCGAACTCGAAAGTTCATTGCCTCACTACCCGATTCGGGTAGTGTTTCTAGGTGGATAAATACTACCAGTGAGGGTCCACCACACCCACGACGGGCCAACGCCACGCAGTATTCCCGGACGGTCACCCATCCAAGTACTAGCCGCGCCCAACGCTGCTTAACTTCAGTGATCTTACGGGAACTGGTGTTTTCAGCGTGGTATTGCCGTCGGTATTGATATATATTATATACTTATAAATTATATACTAATATACTATTCTGAAGTTGAATTCGAAAATGTTGTCTGTTTTGGCGTATCTCATTTCATTTACGAGATACATTATATTTATTCCAATTTTAAACTTTTCAAACAAAAAGTTACATATCTGAAATTACCTAAACTTGTAGATTCTGAATTCCTAACTTTCGCAGAGGTAATTACGAAATTTTACAAATTTTACTTTTTAATTTTTAATCCCTTTCAGCTGGTTTACTTGGTAGCCTATTCGCAGGTATAAAGGGAACGTCTGCAGGCATTCAAAACTGAAATCTGAGTAGCTTTAAACGAGCAGCACTGAAACAGAACTGGGCAGTGCCGTTTCAGTGCTGTTTCATCGGCAGGGTAGCGATATATACTGACATCCCTCATCATTATTATTATTCATGAATTCACTATCCTTGTCCTTTGCTCATTGTAGCAGTAAGAACCAATAAACACCTAGAAATTTACCAAATATCCCGTCGATTTTCAAATTCTAAACGAAAATGCAAAATGATCGCCAAACAGCGCTACATATATGATTGAACGAAATACAAACAACGAATGCGCGCGGAAAACCATGTGATCCCGACTACCGCGCGCTCAATATTGTCATCGATTATAGAATTCAGTGAGAGAAGAAGCAACACCTCACATTTTCGATCCAGAAACAAGCATTCTGATTGGCGGATATATCGGAAAGTCTCGGAGGAACGTGGAATACGGAATAAGAACATCTCAAGCATTTCCTTCGTGAAGTCCGGGCTTAGGAAGAATTTCTTAGTCAAGACGATCTTATTTTTCGACTATGAATATCCATTATCTCAAGACTGTCTTGAGTGAATAAGACGATCTTGATCAAGGCGATCTCAAGCCTGTGACCAAGCTCGGACTATGAATACGCCCCTACGGCACGCCGTGCTAACTGAACCCTATTTTCCTAACTCAGCCAACGCACCGCCAGACGCCGCTGAAAAAGCGTACTTTTGCGTTTGTCTATGGAGGCAAGAAAACAAGCCATTTTTATGATTGCGTTCTGAAAAGTTAATTTCAATCATATTTGACAACACTCGATTGCACCCGGGGCAAAAAGCAAAGTTGTTGCCATTCCCTCTTTAAAATAAAATTTAACTCCTTCCAAAAGGAATTTCTGGGTCTGTCACCTCTAATCATTTTTTAATAAACTAAGAAGCTGTCAAGCAAGTCAGTCATATAAGCGCAGTCGCCATCTTGAAAACGTAAATTACATGTAAGAAAACTAGGGACGTAATTTACGTGTAAAGAACTTTGTAAATTACCTAATGTATATTTACTTTACTATATTTATTTATTTATTTATTTATAATGTATATTACCACTTTCAATAAATATGTACCTGCCCATTATCGCAAAATTGCTAATCAACCATTGACATGGACAGATTTCTGCGATTAAACGTAAAAACTTTTGTTTTAAAGACCTACCGAAAAGTTTCCGCTGTGACAACCATATCTTTGGAAATTCCCAAGCCGAAACTTTACGTTTTTTGTTTCAACGCACCTATTAATTTCAAAGACCATGGCGACTTTTAAACCCTGTATTTGATGTCAAATTTATATTGGAGAATAAAGTGTGGTAAGTCGAAAATTTGGCGATCAATTCGCTACTCAATGTTAAGTATCATCCTTTTGGAGTGCCTTGTACGCGGAAATATGTGAAAATTCATTGTTCATAGCCGGTTCTTTAAACATAAAGTCAGCAAGTGACACTTCGCCCACGTTACCCTCCTCGGTAGCGTTCAGGTTTCTCACCGAGTGCACTTGTCGGGTGAACCTGTGAAAGGGGCGTGGTTTACGAAAGTGATCTACGAAGTGTCATGTTCTTTGAATGGGTGCGAGTGAAAGGCTTTGGCGCGAATATAAATATTGTCATCTTATGTTCACATATAACTACATAATATGTTTAATGCCCCTTTATTATATGATAATAGAGAGGCAGCGAAAGAAAAATATTGTTGCTGTAATGGTCCGTCCTGTCCGTCTGACCGGTGCGGGCAGAAAGTCCATGAGCGTAAAAGAGATAGAGAGCGGAAAGTTGGCCAAAAAGTACTCTCTATCTCTTTTACTCTCATGACTTTTCTCCCTGCACCGGTCAGAAGGACAGAGGTATAAATGTACCATAATTGCATTAAACGAATGACTGTTGCAAACGATGATGTTTACAACTATCCTAGAAAATAATAATAAAGATAGTGATTATGAGGTAGAAATTTGAATTGTGATGGAAATTTCAATGAAAGTTCGAGGCCCAAGGGAAACGCCAGTTAGAATAATAGGATTTGCTACTATGGGATTTTGGTCTTCTCACAAAATCACGAGGTGTTTTCCGAGCGCGAAATCGATATCCGTATACGTATTTATACACTCTTAACAATTCACTCTGCATTTTACCGCTGGTTTTATACAAATTTCATTTCAAATATGCCCAATTTTCCAACTTCCCGCTAATTCTTCCCGCCAATTTCAGAGTTCACTCGCATCCACCTACCTTTTTTCGACGGGTTCCGAGTGCACTCGGTGAGAAACCTGAACGAACCCCTCCAGGGTAAATACGGGTGTGCGTTAGCCACTTATCAATTACCCGGCGCTACATTACCCTGTACCCTAGCCGACTTTACCCACAAGTAATGATTACCTGCAACATTTGTTACCCCCCGTTTTTTCTGTGAAAGTGTTCAAGGGAATTTTACAGAATTTAAGAGGATTCTACAGAATTTAAGATAATTCTACAGACTTCAAGAGAGTTATACAGATTTAAAGAGAATGCATAAATAAAGAGAATTCTACGGTATTCATGAGATATTTATACAGAATTCCGAAGATCTATGATTAATTCAAGGGAATTCTGCCTCACTCTAGAGAATTCTTTTTAATTCGAAAGAATTTTGCTGATTTCTAGAATATTCTGCTGAATTTGAAAGAAAACAGGATAATTTGACGAAACTCAAGAGAATTTCTACCAAACATAGGAGAACTCTACTGAATTTAAAAGAATTATACACAATTCAAGAGAATTCTACATAATTGAAGAGAATTCTACTGAATTAACGAGATATTTTTACAGGTTTCCAGAGGATTATGATAAATGCAAGGAGATTCAAGAGAATTTCGCTGAATTCAAAACAATTCTGCTAAAATCAAAAGAATTTCACAAAGTTAGAGAGAATTTAGCTATTTCTAAGAAAATTCTGCTAAACTCAAGAGAATTCACGGGAATTCCACTGAGTACTCGAAAATTGTACACATTTCAAGGGAATTTACAGAATTCATGAGAATGTTGTCGAATTTTGTTGATTGTGGAAAATATATTTTTCCATTTTTGTATCTCGTTGACGTGTGAAGTTGCACCAGAGTCACAACCTACTGCAAAAGCGATCCGAGGAGAAATTATACGAAATGAACTTGCTTATGCACACACTCTTGTCGATGGCACATGGACTGTCGACTTTCTAACGCGTGCTTCTGATTGGTTAATCTTTAATTGTTAATAACTCGGTAATTATTAACTTTGGAACAATTTTTTTATAATTATTTTCGACGCCATTTTTTTTAAAATTCAAAAATACAAATATGTTTTTTGAGTACTGGGACACCCTGTATATATATATATATATGTTACAGGCAAAGTCCGAAGTGCCGGCACACCGCAGTCTGCCTAGGCCCTCCGCGAATTGCCTGAGCGGTGTCAGGCAAAGTCCGAAGTAGCACTTTCACTTCGGACTCTGCCTAGGCAGATCGCGAAGTGCCCGACAGGCGCAGGCAAAGTCCGGAGTAAGAATAAAACCTTTGGGCTTTACTTTTTCCGCTGCAAAGTGCGCTGGCTCGAGAATTTACAATTCAAAATAGTCTACAGGTCGCAACTCTGAATGGATTTAAACGTTTTTTTTTTAGAAATGATCAGCAGTCAATTTGTAAGAAAGCTTATGGAGTATATTTATCAATTTTTGTTTCAGTATAATTATTTATTCAACGCAAGTTTTTTTCTCTAAAGAAAATAAAAAATAATCTCAATATGTATCATATTTAATTGAGATGTACTTAGAAAATATGAGTAATTCATTTGTAATATTTTTATTGTTCTTTAGTATAAATAATTTCCGAATTCAAGCCTTTTCAGGAAAATTCGATTATTTAAAGCGAATTTACGGACTATATATTCCATACAAGTCACCAGTCTATTATTTGTAATAATTAGATTATTAATAACAATAATAACAACAATAATATAATAGAACAATAATATTACAACATTATACAGTAATTATTAATATAATTAAATTAATAATGAATTATTATATTATTTATTTTATTATTATTGATATTATTATTAATTAATTAAAATAATAATTATTAAAAAAATAAAAAAATCCAAAAATAACCAAAAATGCCTTCGACATATTGGGCTGTAACAATCTTAAGCCCTGGACATTAATTCTCAACAATACTAATAATAAAAATAATATGATATAATAATATAATAACAATAATTGGCAAATAAAAAATCTGTCTTTGATTGAATATCTGATTTTTAAATGGTTTATAAAAACAATGATTTTAATTATTGAGAGCTTTTAGACACCGGATATCATTTTTAAAATCTAATTCTTAGCAATTACACTTTAAAACAAAATTTCCTTCCAATGTCGTATAAGTTTCGTACCTAATGGAAAATTTTTCTCCCCACTCTCTCCCACTGCCCTTTTATTTGGGTACTTTATTTAAAACTAATTTACAGACTATAAATTCCGTACAAGTCACGAGTCTATTATTTGTAATATTTAGGTTATCAATAACAATAATTGTTTATTGTTGATTTATTTGATGGAAAATGATTCATTATATGTGTAAAATGCTTTCTATCATAAAAGATATACTATAATTTGTTCTCAGCTTTTCAGTGAATAGAGACAGTAATAGGTGTTTCGCTTAAAAAATTTGTTATTAACATTCAAAATGTTCTATTTGGCTATTTGACTCAAAGACAGATTTTTTATTTTTCACTAAACCTTAGTATCATTGTTTAAAAAGTATTTCAAGATATATCTCAAAAATTAGAATCATTGTTATTATAAACCATTTAAAACCAGATATTCAATCAAAGACAGATTTTTTATTTGCCAATTATTGTTATTATATTACTATATCATATTATTGTTATTGTTGACAATTAATGTCTCAGGCTTGAGATGGTTACAGTCCAATATGTCGAAGGCATTTTTGGTTATTTTTTTATTTTTTTGAATAATTATTATATTAATTCATTAATAATAATAAAATAAATAATAAAATAATTAATTTATAATAATTCATTATTAATTTAATTATATTAATAATTACTGTATAATGTTGTATTATTATATTATTGTTGTTATTATTGTTATTAATAATCTAATTATTACAAATAATAGACTGACGACTTGTATGGAATATATAGTCCGTAAATGCGCTTTAAATAATCGGGTTTTCCTGAAAAGGCTTGAATTTGGAAATTATTTATACTAAAGAACAATAAAAATATTAAAAATGAATTATTTATGTTTTCTAAGTACATCTAAGTTAAATATGATACATTTGGAGATTATTTCTTATTTTCTTTACAGAAAAAAACTTGCGTTGAATAAATAATTCTACTGAAACAAAAATGAATAAATATACTCCATAAGCTTTCTTACAAATTTACTGCTGATCATTTCTAAAAAAAATAACGTTTAAATCCATTCACAATTGCGATCTGTAGACTATTTTGAATTGTAAATTCCCGAGCCAGCGCACTGTGCAGCGGAAAAAGTAAACCCGAAAGGTTTTATTCTTATTGCGGACTTTGCCTGCGCCTGTCGGGCACTTCGCGATTTGCCTAGGCAAAGTCCGAAGTGAAAGTGCTACTTCGGACTTTGCCTGACACCGCTCAGGCAATTCGCGGAGGGCCTAGGCAGACTGCGGTGTGCCGGCACTTCGGACTTTGCCTGTAACATATATATATATATATATATATATATATATATATGTGTGATGTGCGTCGAAGAAAGGGGGCTTACTATGGAAAGCGAGAAGCGAGATTTTTCAGGACGAGCGGTCGAAGTCGACCCGATAGACGCGACTTTTAGGAGAGAGGGAAGACCACGAAATCTTCCCTCTCCCCTTGCCACTACATTCTCACGCATATAGCGACGCTGCTCACGGACGGGGTATAGATGAGACGCGGAGATGTAGTGCTGAGTGGTGGGAGGTGTCTCACGGGATCTCGACCTCTCGAGCGAAAGCACGATTTCTCGGGTACCTATCAACTCAATTATTAGCAATAATAACGCTCGGAAATTTTTTTCGGCGGTTTCATTAAAAAGAGCAACTCAAAAACTATCGAAAGGTGTAAAAACCTCGATTTCGATTTTTTTAGAGTAAGCCCCCTTTCTTCGGCGCACGTCACATATACTTGATTAAAAGATGACAGTAAACATTTGCCTTATTTTTTTTTGGAAGGGCGAAATAAGGATAATAACGCTTGCAAAATTTACTCTTTTTATATATACTCATTATAAAATAATATTTTCAATAAAATATTACGTGTGTTGAATTAATTTTCTAAGATATTTCTTTTCAGATATGTTGATTGCTTTTATTACATTCATTATTTATATCAATATTATTACTTAATCAATTCAAAAATAATAAAATACTTTTATGGAAAAATTTAAATAAAGGAAAATTAAAGTGAACATTGATTGGTCTAGGTTTGAAAGGAACTTAAAAATGCCCTACCTGCATACAATTGGCATCCACCTTTTCTCTTACAATATTCACAAATAGCGTGCCAGAGCACTCGTTGTTCATTTCACACCTAACTTAGGTTCGTTGAAGCAATGGTAATACAATTTTTTGTTATTTTGAACACAAGAAATATTTTACGAAATCACAAAGATAATTCAGTAAAAGCCGCACTATGACGCGCCTTTTTCTTAAGGGGGGAAGTGTAACAATCTGTGAATGTTCATTAATGCCCTTATTGTCCACTAGCGGCAGCACCTCCCGTACAGAAAATACATGAGATATTCAAACCTCGTTCAAATCCATTTTCTTTAGAAGTAGATTTACTAATAGGATTATTAAGTAATTATTAATTATTTGGTTTAATAAATAATTGAATAATTTATAAAGAGAGACTTTGTATTTTAAGAAAAGCGAACTGACTCTGTAGTTTAAGGAATTTCTAAAGTTGAATTTTAATTTTACTTTATGACTTGTATGTAATTGGAAAAGAATGTTGTTTGCTACAAGTTTTCTTTTCAGCTCTTATTTAGAATGCGGAATAAGTATGAAAGAAACGTTAATTGAATTACTTCAAAGGGGTTTTAGGAAAGAGTGTTAGTTAGACTCACAAAACAAAACGTCGAGATTTCGTGCTAGAATAGTTAAACAAAATAAAGAAGCCATTGTTATTGACTAGTTCGAACCAGAATTTAAGCTGATTTTTATTTGTGCGAAAGCTGTAAAAATTAATGAACTTTTTATTACTGTTAATTTTTTGACGTTTTTGATAGTGAAGCGTGAAATGAGATTTGAGCCTAACTCGAGGAAACGTGGTTAATGGACATTTTGCAAGAAGCTAACTAGGCCGCGGTTTCATCATGGGTAGACGAAGAATTAGGTCATGCTTTAGTCAGGATGGGGGTGTAAATCTGAATTCCGATTGGTTGGAAGTATGGGTATGATTGAGGCTAGGATTGCGCGGGATACACCTGGATCGCTGCGCGATCCAGAAGCCCGCCAGCAACATCGATTTTTGAGATTAGATTCTTATCCGCTCGCGACGCGAAATCTTTGTCTCCGATGCCTCTATATGTATTATTATAGAAATTGGACTTAGAGAAAATTACAGTGAACAGATCTAGAATATATTAAATCTTTAATTCAAAATAATTTTTGTGTTTTTATTGTGTTCAACCTGATTCAGCTTTCAAAGCTGGATCTTTTTTTTTATTTCACATTGACTTTTGGATTATTTTATCATCGTTGGATTCATCAAATTCGGAGGCTGGACAAGAAGAGCTTTCGCTCTTAGTGGAAGGAACTCACTGAAGGACAAATTTAATCAACTTAAATTTAAATTAAGTTCATTTTCGCGCCAATTTCAACTTGAACTGTTACAGCAT
This sequence comes from Andricus quercusramuli, assembly GCA_932178445.1. Classification (NCBI taxonomy): domain Eukaryota; kingdom Metazoa; phylum Arthropoda; class Insecta; order Hymenoptera; family Cynipidae; genus Andricus; species Andricus quercusramuli. Next base: position 436,962 of record CAKNXH010060813.1, on the reverse strand, counting down.
GTTTTTCACATTCTCTTATTCCATTAGATCCGCAATCTCCCACCTCATCTCTGCAGTGATGGGTAAGTAAAATACTCGTGGTAATTTACTTGGTTTTCTACGGTAATTTACCTGGTATTTTACGTCATCAGTTTTCTACATGATGTAAATTACGTCTTGTTCTATATATGAGGGCGCCACCTCTGAGGCGGGAAATTGAAACCTCGAATCAGACAGCCAATCAGAGGTTTTCTACATGTATTTTACATATTGCAGGTATTTTACGTAAAATACCTCCTTTAGGCATTATAAGTAAAAAACTTCCAGTTACGCGTAACTGCACATCCCTGGTTGACATTATTATTTTTCAATTAACAATATTGGAATTGAAAAAAAAACTCTTACGCCCTTACGAATGCCGATACCAGAAATTCAAAAAAGTCAGGTTATGCACAGTTCTACAGGTCCGCCATCTTGGCACGTAATTTACTAGGTATTTTACCTGTTTTCTACGTAAAATTCTTCACTTAAGGTGGAGTCCCATGTGGGCAGAAAACGTCGGCGTGAAGCAGAAACTAATGAGAGTGAGAGAGATGGACATATCTATTTGTCTCTTCCACTCTCATGAGTTTCTGCTTTACGCCGACGTTTTCTGCCTACATGGGACTCCACCTTTAGGTATTTTACTTCCAAGCCCTCCAGTTACGCGTAACTGCACATCCCTGCATCTCTGTGAATACCTACCGGCGTAAAGGTGGCGTCCCATATCAGCTTCGGCCAATGCCAGTGTTTCTGTGGATTACTAGGAGAATATCATTGGCTGAACCATGATCCAATAAATACATGGTCTAGTCACTTGAGGGCTCCGTTTCGTCCAAGTCACGCAACCCCTTAGTTCCACCATTTTGTTATTATGACCGCGCAGTTTGAGTTTGACGCGTACTTTATGTACGGGAAACTATTGTAGGAAAATGAATATGTAGGAAAAACTAATATGGCATTATTCAAGTAATAAATTCGAAAAAAAACTTGGAATAAGTACTGAAGGATATTATAAGAACACTGATGAGAAAATAAATTATATTCAGGAGAGAATGGAAGTTTGTAAATAAGAGTGAATGAGGGTGATGAAAAGTGCTTACAAATTTTGATATTTATGTCAATTACGTTGTAAATATCTCCATTTAACAGTGTATACATAATCCTCACTCTATGCAAAAGTGACAGATGGCCGTAATAGGACCACGCGGGTCTGTAAATTTTAAAGAAATAAGTAAGGTCTATATCTGGACGACAATAGCTTTGCGCTTGAAGAATTTATGATTTCCACTTCTTCTTTAGGTTATTTCCTCCGCACTAGATCTTGAGAGATTTCCAGATACTTGCATTTTCTATGACAGCAGGGGGATATCCAACCGAAAAAGACAAACTTTCAACAAAATGAGTACATTGGAACCAGTAAGATGAATTTTCAAAGAAAATTATGCATTTTTAAAGAAAAGGGTGATTTTCAATCAAGAAGATTGTTTCAACTGAAGGGATGAATTTTCAACCAAAAAATAAAGTTTTAACAAAAATTGTTGAAATTGGAACAGAATTTTAACCAAATTAGATAAAATCTCATTGAAACATGTAAAAATGAAAAAGATTTAACAGTTTAATTTGAAGACTACAAATTTTGGATAAATTGGAATTATTATCAGGATTCATGACAATGCAGTTGAAAAAACGATACGATTAAATGATGATACGATTAAATGAATGAATTCATTTCGTTATTTCGAACAAAAAATGGTACCAAAAGTAACCTTTTCATAAAATAAGTAACTTTTTAGTAACCATGAATCGAAGCAGTAACGAAGTTACTAAAAAGCAACCCGTTCCGAGCCCTGACAATATGTATGCGAGATAAATTTTACACTCAAAGCTCTTTTACACCTTCCGTCAATCGGTCGTCGACCAACTAATATATCAGAATATCCATTCACACCTTCGGTAAATTTAGTTAAATGTAGTAATATTTTAGTTACCTTCTGAAACTCACTGAAAGATTACTAAAATGTTACTAAATTTCACTGAATTTTCCGAAGGTGTGAATGGATATTTCGTTATGTTGGTCGGTCGACGACCGATTGACGGAAGGTGTAAAAGAGCCTTCATAAAGATAATTCATGATGAGAAATGAAGATCCAATTCATCTTCGAAATTTCAGAGACAACTTTTTCCACGAATCACTATGCAAAGCAATGTAAAAAGTAAATTATCTTCATTTGTATATATGTATTGAAATTAAGATTTACTATTTTTACATGAAGTTGAAAATATTGTTTCATATTGTAAAATGTTGACTTCCTTTTACCTATAAATATACATGTGTGCAATATTATGGGGTTTCGTCAACAACATTTATCAGTCCGTAAAAAAGTCTGCTAAGAATAAGATAGATTTATAATGTGTGTAAAGGTGATTTTATATTACATGTAAACGGTGAAACGGTTACTGAATATAGAGAGCAACAGTTTATTCATAAAACAAGTGGCTATTCCTACGGTAATTAACGTGAGTGAAGCTTCCGAAAGTAAACCTACGTGAAATGTAAAAAGTTCCGAAGTGCATCGATGGCGGCGCTAGTGTTGTCAAAATGTGTTCAAATTTCAAAGAAGACCGCAGGTTTCCGTGATGTGTTAAAGTTTACAAATTCAAATAAAGTTATTTCTTGACACTGGTTATCGTTAGTATATAACACCTTGACTTTGACATATTTGTCTGCATGCTTATAAGTTCATGACAGAGGGGTTACTCTTCAGAACTCTATTATTTTTTAAATTATTATATTATTTTTCAAAATGTTGATTGTCCTTTTTTTAAATTCAACCATTTCAATTTCAAATCGTCTAATCTAATCAAATCTTTCTCAAATTTAAATGATTTTTCTTTCTACATGTACAACTATAAATCGGACAATTTTACAATATTACATTAAAAATAAATAAATTTATCTACTTTTGGTTGAAAGTTGATTCCTTTTTTTGGAAAAGTCCGCTATTATGTTTTTGATTTTGGTTTAGAACTAATCTTTTATTATTTATAGACCTCAGTTTGTTTTTGAGTAGTCGCTCCACATGGGGTCCCCGCCGCGCCGGCCGGCCTGGGTTTGTGGCTTTTCCCGGCATTGTCACCTTGTGAAATTTTCAATTAAATTTAGATTAAGCTCAGTTACAAATTCGAAACAATTATCATGAACCCTTAGAGCTTAGAATCTTAAAGCTACAATGAACCTGAGGGCAAAGGTTAAAGATATAAAGGGTAACATTATTTAATGTAATCTATTTTTAAGAATCATTAAAAGAAATTGATTATTTCTTTTGTGTTGAAAATTAATTTTTTAAACTAAAAATTGAATTGTTTCATTTTTGCTTGTAGGTTTTTTTTAGTTGAAAATGCAGCTATTTGGTTGTAGAAAATTAATTGTTTCAACAGAAAATGTAAATATTCTATTTTTTGTTGAATCGAAACCTTGTAGAAAATGATTGAACAAGTTGAATATTGGGTGAAAATTCTCTAATTTAGGTGTTTGAAGGGATTTTTCAAATTTAGAGGGGAAAAGGGGACGGAATGAGATCCCTGAATGATATTTTTTATAAGGTTGGAATTACGAGAAATAAATCATTAAAAATACCTTTTTAAGAACAGATCTCTCTAAAGTAAATCATAGTATTATCTCGACGCATCCGGCAATCTATTGTCTTTTGGATTTGAAAATTGGTCTCTTTGGTTGAACATTTAACTGTTTTCTTGAAAATTCATTTTCTGTGTTAAAAATTAACTTCTTCAACTGTAAATTGGACCTTTCGATTTTCGGTTAAACTTTTGTTGAACAAATTACCTTTTTCAGTTTAAAATTCAACCATCTGCTTCAGACTTTATGTAGTTTGTTCAAAAACTGTATTTTTGTGTTAAAAGCTTTATTATTTGGGTTAAAATTTAACTATGTTGTTGAAAATTGATTTTTTTGTAAATAAAATATGATTTTCAAATAAACATATATGAGCATTATTTTTCTATGTATTTAATACATCCCGTCTTAACATTTACTTTTTTCGAATAGGTATTTTATTAAACTATTATTATTATTATTTTTATTATTGCTGAGAACGTTAATACAAGTATTTATTAGTTAATTAGAAGCATTATCATCGTCTATAAAGACTAATTTTCTACTGGAAAGTGCAAGATAATAAACATTTTAATATTATTTACAATTGATAACATTTCCACACATTTTCCACTTATTATTCGTAATAGAAGAGTTATACAAAATCTCCTTGAGTATTTTTTTGAGCTATGAATGTAATAATGAGGTTAAAAAGAGACATAACAACCATATTTTTGAGTCTTCTTCTTTCACAATCTAAAAGGGCAAAAGTACAAAAATTTTGAAAAATATAAGTTTTTTGTACAAACTTTTTCATTAAATTTTTTATTTTTTAAAATTCTATTTCTTCTATTCGAGAGCTTGGAAAATTTACTACAAAAAGCCCTATTTTCAATAAAAAATAAAATTATTCTATTTTTTTCAGGCTGGCCCGTTTTCCAGAGAATGCCTCTGATAATTAAATTATTTAAAATACACTAAACAATTTATGTAAGCAGCTGGCAATATTATAATATATTATTATTTAATATTTTTTCAGTTGTTTACCCCAAGTCCCCAACCTACAAACTTAAGTCCAGACACTCAATATCTTTTTTATTCCAAGGTACACCCGAGAGTATAGATTCGTCCCTTTTTGGCAATTACTTGATTACTTCATACATTGACAATTACTTCTTTAAAATTACTTAAAACAGTCTACGTCATTTCTATTCCAAGGTGTATCTCCCGTACCTGAAATAAATAATCTATTACTTCAATATTTATACATCATACATATTAAACCAATGCTTTCTCATTTGCTAGCTTTGGTGTAATTAAAACAGAATTGTAGTAAAGAATCTGGCTTTAATTTTCACTTGAATTCTAAAAATTACTTATATTCATGAACAGACTCAACTTAAACTTCCAAAAAATATACATATTTCTCATTTCTGTTTTTGAATTTCGCGCAATCAAACATTAGCGCCGCCATTGTTGTATTTCGGAACTTTTGTCCATTTTCACGTAGGTTTAGTTTCGGAAGCTTCACTCACGTTAATTACCGTAGGTATAGCATCAGCCAACAAAAATTCATTTCGGAGGGAACTGTGATTTACTTTTGAGGTTAAAATTTTGTGGTCTCTGAAAATCATCTTAAAATCGTCACGACAATTTCAATTGTTATTTTGCTTTTCAAATTATGAAATGTCCCCGCCGAGATGTTTAGTAGATGAACACCGAGAAAGCAAGTTTTATCGAAAAAAGTTATTCACATACCAGAAAATCACTTTTCAATGAAACGGTGTCACAATGTGACATAAGATTGATAAAATGTTCTATATAATATATAAAACATTTTCTGCTCTTGAACCATAAAGATATTGAAGTTTATGCCTATTTACATGAAAACCAAACTGCGACGTACTGCTACCATTAAAAATACGCTTCGAAACAAATCGTTTTAACTCGGTGTGTATTTGAATTTTGGAGAATTTTCTAACAAAGAATGCCTTCTTTAAAAATTTTCACTTAGCACCTTCTCCCGTCCCACATGTAATAATTATATTACGAACGTAATAGAAATTGTAAAAAAAGGAGTGAGCAAGAGTATTTCAGAATTGTGAATAAGTATTGTATATCTCGAACTAAAATTTTCCTCCAAAACTGAGGAACAATATTTTTAAACAAATAAAACATAATAATGATCATGTTATATGTTGTGGGCACTGCATCCATATTTTCCTTTACCCATTTTCAACATTACATTACATTTGATTAGAATTCAAGTATTTGTATATCTCAAAATTACAAGAAATTTCAATTCTAACATTTTACATTTTAAAATCACTTACGTTTGCTGCCTTATTTATCCAAGATGGAGAAAAGAAGCGGTGGGTCCTCATTGGTTCAGTTTTTTTTACTTGTGCCTGGCCGTAGAGGGAAGGTCCCTCTACGGCCTGGCTAGGCCATGTATTTATTGGATCGTGGCTGAACCGTCTAGTGATTTGACGTTTTGCGTTTTGCGCCAAGATTGACGCTGCCATGGGACGTCACCTACAGAGGGTCCAGAGACAGTGTGGCAACCTAGCCGGATGCCGCCATTTTACGGTCTGGTTCGCTGAGGTCGGCGCGATTTTTAAAATTACACACACGCAGATGCAGTAAAATGAAATCAATAAAACTATACATCTATTGAAGTAAATAAATGTACAAGCTATTAACCCATGCATCCAGGGGACAGTTAATTAATTGAAATAAATGAATAGAACAATAAGTTATTAACCCACACACCCGGGGAAAGCTGATTTATTCAAATTAATAAATAAAACATAACCCTCAACTCTTACATACCTGGCGGTACTTTCATTTATTTTGAAAAATTAAAATAATAAACCCACACAGCCACGTGGATCTTTGCTTTATTTGAGTACATTTGAAAATAAAAAAAACAAATCTACATCATTTTTTATTTTATAAAATAAATAAAAAACCAAAAACTTTAATCCCGATACCTGAGAGTATCTTGACTTCAATATATTAAAAAATTAAAATAAGAAACCCACGCACTTCGTGCATTATATTTTATTTTATGAAATTATTAAGAAAGAAAGAAATTTTTAAAGAAATATGATTTTTTTAAATGTATATCTGCGAATTGAAATGGATGATCTGCTCAGTGAATATACAGTTTTTATTATTTTACAAATATTTTTTTAGTGGGTAAACAATTAAGAACAAAGCTGGAATATGTTTAATCAATATTTCACAGTATAAACTTGTATAGAAACGTTTGATAAAAAATGATTACTTATAAAAATATCGTTTTCAGTTATGTACGGTAAATAAAAAAAAATCGATAAATGGCTGATTAAATTGATTCCATAATGTAAATATTACTGTATAAAACAAAAATTAAGAATAATCTGGAAATTATAGGTATATATATATATATATATATATATATATATATATATATATATATATACAGGGTGTCTCACCACCTATGAACATGCCGGTACTGGGTGATAGAGGACAAAAAAAGAAACAGAAAAGTCCTCTGGCAAAATTTGATCTGGGCCTTAGTTTAGGCACAGTAAAGCTTCAAAGTTGGGCATAATGAACCAATCAGAATCCAGCTTCAGCAACTACTTGTTTGTCTCATAAGTGTTAAGATAGTGTACGTGCTGGCGGTTCACTTCAGCTCCCGCAAAAATTTCACAACGTTGATCTTCGATTGTTTCTAGAAGACGCGAAATTCAAGCCTTTAACATTTTGAAATTCTTAGTTGCTCTTGCAAACGTTTATTACCGTCCTTAAAATAACATAAAATTTGCTCAACCTAAAAAAAATGAATTTCAATTTAATACAGAACTTTCCTGACATTTTGTTACATTTTTTTTTTATGAAATCAACAAAGTAACTTAAAACTCGGAAAAACAATACAAAATTTTGTTATTGAAAATTAATTAACAAGTCTATGATAAGTAATTCTTTGCGATTCATTACAAATTTTTTTGTTACATTCATTGTGACAATTAAAAAAAAAATTAAAAATGGGAAATCCAAACAAACTTTTGTTATTACAAAAACAATAAAGAAATCTAAAGCTGCGGAAACGAAACGAACTTTTGTTCTTTAAAATTGACTAACAACCCTAAAATAAGAGACACCTTTCGTACCAAGCGAAAGTAATTCTTTGCGACTCGTTGCAAATTTTTGATACATTTATTATTAAAAAAACAATAAATAAATCGTAGACATCACAGAGAATTTCTTTTTGAGGTTTGAAGGGTTTTTTCTCATCTTATACTTGTAGATTAATTTTGAAGAACAAAAGTTCGTTTGGTCTTCTGAATTTCAAACATCTTTGTTGGTTTTCTTACATGAAATGTCAGGAAAATTCTGTATTGAATTGAAATTCATCTTCTTTAGGTTGAGCAAATGTTATTTTATTTTAAGGACGGTAATAAACGTTTGCAAGAACAACTAAGAACTTAAAAAAATATAAAGGCTTGAATTTCGCGTCTTGTAGAAACAATCAAAGATCAACGATGTGAAATTTTCGCGGGAGCTGAAGTAAACCGCTAGCACGCACACTATTTTCACGCTTATGAGACAAATAAGTTGTTGCCAAAGCTCGATTCTGATTGGTTCATTATGCCCAACTTTGAAGCTTTACTGTGCCCAAACTAAGGCCCAGATCAAATTTTGCCATAGGACTTTTCTGTTTCTTTTTTTGTCCTCTATCACCCAGTACCGGCATGTTCATAGGTGGTGGGACACCCTGTATATATATATATATATATATATATAAAAGTTAAAAGTAGATCAATTTCAAGAGAGATTGATTACTAGAATTTAAAAAAATAAAATAGAAACTATAGTTTAACCCTAGAATACTAACCATAATAAAAATTGCTTGTTACTAAATATACGTCTCACAGACGAACATATAATTGAAACCTGCTGAAATTAAGTTTTACAAGCATCATGAGCTGCATATTAATTATTAGGCCAAGAGTTTAGTGAATATACCCAAAACACAAGATTTAAAATATTAACATTACTTATAAATAGTAATTTGTAAACTACAATAACCTTCATCCGCTCGCGTGGACGGCAGATTGCCGCTTTTTGTTTTAAAACGGCCCCACGTGTTCCCCTCATTCGGAATGACATTCAAGGGTCCAGGTATTCTCTAGTTACACCCTTTTCCGAATTTTGTTCGAAAAGTTTTCCAAAACATTTATGAAACATTTTTTCAAAAATTTATGAATTATAAAAAAAAATTTTAAGCTAAAATCTATATTTCAATTCACCTTTGAAACCGTCACGATGAAGGATAGTTATAAAGTATTTATTAATTTTAAGTATTTTTTTTTAAATTGGCTCTATATTGACTTTATTCATTTATTTCAAGTAAATTGGCACTTTTACTTTTTTTTTATCTTTTTGGTATGGCAGAGATGTAGAAAAATTTACGTCAGTTACTAACTATATGTCTCAAAAACGCACTATATTTTCATAAAGGGTAATGTAGTCACCGTTTGTGACCTGCTTGAAGGCTGGAGCCCGACCGATGGATTGAGGGGGATCTAAGTGAAGCATACCTGGAGGGGAGGAACGCTCACTTCAGGGCATAAGGGGCCTTTATCCATTTTAACTTCATTCTACGTTCCGGAGACGTATGGTTAGTATTCTAGGGTTAAAATGTACGCAAAAGGAATAGATATATATCTTCTAAAAATAATTTTCTTCAACTACTTGTATATTTAAACATAAAAAAATTATTAATAACTATTTACCTGGCGATTCTGTACATCTTAACTGCATAAAAAACAATCATGATGTATACTGTTTACATCAATGTATACTGCATACTACGCGCCTCCGCTACCAAGGTATACTAAGTATATCTATATATGTGGCGGAAGTTGACGTAAAATGGCGGAGCCAATCAGTAAAAATGACACTAGGTTGCCACACTGTCTCTGGACCCTCTGTAACGTCACCCTGACCAACCCTGATTATAAATAGTTTTCTACAATTTTCTACGTGTATTTCATGGTCGTTTATGTATTATACGTAGAAAATCATGAGTGAGGGTGTCGTCCCATGGCAGCGTCAATCTTGGCACAAAACGCAAAACGTCAAATCACTAGAAATTTCAACCAATGATATTCTCCTAGTATTTTACAGAAACACTGTGATTGGCTGAAATGTCTAGAGAATTGAAGTTTTGCGTTTTGCGCTAAAGGTGGAGTCTCAAGGTGGAGTCCCATGTGGGCAGAAAACGTCGGCGTAAAGCAGAAACTCATGAGAGTGGAAGAGACAAATAGATATGTCTTTCTCCCTCACTCTCATAAGTTTCTGCTTTACGCCGACGTTTTCTGCCCACATGGGACTCCACCTTAAGTTTGATGATGCCATGGAATGCCACCCTGACGCGTCACTGCACAAGCCTGATTGCTCCTCATGTCTATTCTCCACAGATTGGATCATGGATTGGATCATGATCCAACTCACTCATGGTCTAGCCACGCGCAAGCAAAAAAAATTGCAGCCAATCAACAAGGCTACCAGCTATGTAGAGATCCTCAAGGGAGAGTTAACACGCGGGGTACTCAAATTCTGATTGGTGCCGCTGTACCGGAACCCGCTATTCTAAAAATGGCACGATTTTCAAGTCGAGTGTTCATTCCACAACAGATTTAATATAAAATAAAGAGAATACTGTTGAATTAAACATTGAAAATAAACAAAATTTTATTAAATATCACTTTCAGACATATATATTATACAAGCAAAGCTTTGGTTCGACAAGGTTATATATACAAAGAAAGTTAAAATAAATTCTATACAAGGATGAAGATTTGTTCAATTTCACAAAAGCAGTGTTAATTAATTTTCTTTTCCTCACTGGTGAACTCTAAAATAATGCTGGAATTGCATCTTTCATGATTTGTAACTTGCTTTCCAATCTGCTCGATTGATATTCTGAATCCACAGTTCCCGAAGTTTGGGATCTCGCGGAATTTTTTTTTAGAAAAACTCGTTTTTAGATTAATTATTGCAGTATAAAATACAGCAATTTACCATTTTTCAAAACACTTGTATCTCACAAAAATAGTGTAAATATTTTCCGTTGGAAAGTAAGTTATACGCAACCTCACACAACGTTAGCTCGCGTGCTGTCACGTATTGCGCTACACGTCATTTTTTAAACTTTTCGCGCAACATTGAAATATCAAGTTCCGGTACAGCGGCGAGCATTGGAGGGGGAAACGTGTCTCAACTCTCCCTAGGTAGCGTTCAGGTTTCTCACCGAGTGCACTCATCTGGTGAACCTGTGAAAGGGGTGTGGTTTACGAAAGCGATCTACGAAGTGTCATGTTCTTTGAACGGGTGCGAGTGAAAGGCTTTGGCGCGAATATAAATATTGTCATCTTATGTTCACATATAACAACATAATATGTTCCATGCCCCTTTATTATATGATAATAGAGAGGCAGCGAAAGAAAAATATTGTTGCTGTAATGGTCCGTCCTGTCTGTCTGACCGGTGCGGGCAGAAAGTCCATGAGAGTAAAAGAGATAGAGAGCGGAAAGTTGGACAAAAAGTACTCTCTATCTCTTTTACTCTCATGACTTTTCTGCCTGCACCGGTCAGAAGGACAGAGGTATAAATGTACCATAATTGCATTAAACGAATGACTGTTGCAAACGATGATGTTTACAACTATCTTAGAAAATGATGATAAAGATAGTGATTATGAGGTAGAAATTTGAATTGTGATGGAAATTTCAATGAAAGTTCAAGGCCCAAGGGAAACGCCAGTTAGAATAATAGGATTTGCTACTATGGGATTTTGGTTTTCTCACAAAATCACGAGGTGTTTTCCGAGCGCGAAATCGATATCCGCATACTTATTTATACACTCTTCACAATTCACTCTGCTTTTTACCGCTGGTTTTATACAAATTTCATTTCAAATATGCCCAATTTTCCAACTTCCCGCTAATTCTTCCCGCCAATTTCAGAGTTAACTCGCATCCACCTACCTTTTTTCGACGGGGAGAAAATCACCCATCGAGTGACCCCCACCCGTCACTCTGGCGATTTCTGAACGGTTCACCCGGGTCGATCCGCCCACTCACACAGCGTCGCTGAACGGTTCCGAGTGCACCCGAGTACACTCGGTGAGAAACCTGAACGAACCCCTAGAGGATGTCTACAGCTACGCTGCCATATTGAATAAATGTACAGCTAGCGGCTGAGATAAATGGAAACAACATGGCCGCGGAGCTGGTATGCGCGATTTGGACGAAAATGGGACGTTGTTTGGCTAGGCCATGAGTGGGTTGGATCAGGGATTGGATCATAGTATGATCCAATAAATACATGGTCTAGCCACTTGAGGGCACCGTTTCGTCCAAATCACGCAACCGCTTAGTTCTACCATTTTGTTTTATGACCGCGCAGTTTGAGTTTGACGCGTACTCTGTGTACGGAAAAGTATTATAGGAAAATGAATATGTAGGAAGAAATAATATGAAATTATGCAAGTAATAAATTCAAAAAAAAACTTGGAATGACTACTGAATGATATTATGAGAACATTGAGGAGAAAATTAATTATATTCAGGAGAGAATGAAAGTTTGTAAATGAGAATGAATGAGGGTGATGAAAAGTACATACAAATTTTGATATTCATGTCAATTACATTGTAAATATCTCCGTTTAACAGTGTATACATAATTCACACTGTATGCAAAAGTGACAGATGACCGTAATATCACCACGCGGGTCCTTAAATTTTTAAGAAATAATTATCCTAATAGCACGGAACGTTCCAGGGAGGTGTAAAATGTCCGCCGCTTGGGAACGTTCAACTGGAACGTTCCAAACATAAATCAACGTTATTGTTATTATTATCAATAAAAAACACGTAAAACGTAAGTGATAGGTCAAAATCGATGTCAATTTATGATACGGATATCATATTATAGTTTAGTATATGCGGTACTCAAAATTCAAAAATGACATCCATTCTTAGCTATCTCTTACGGTTTACGAGATAATTGTTGTTAAAAACAACAATAATGGAAGGTTCCCCTCAGGTCCCAGTGGAACGTTCCTGGAACGTTCCCAAGGGCGGACATTTTACACGTTGCGGGAACGTTCCAGTGGAACGTTCCGAAGGTGCCCGCGGAACGTTCCAGGGACGTTCCCGGAACGTTCCGTGCTATTAGGGTAAGGTCTGTATCTGGACGACAATAGCTTTGCGCTTGAAGAATTTATGATTTCCACTTCTTCTTTAGATTATTTCCTTCGCACTAGATCTTGAGAGATTTCCAGTTTTGTAATGTATGAGTAGCTGCTTGTAGAAGATCAGGTACAGATTAAGATTTATCCGCTGGAAAGCACCTGTCATAAATTGAAAACTTCCTCTATAAAGATAAATCATGATACGAATTAAATGAAGATCCAATTAATCTTCGAAATTTCAGAGACAACTTTGTCCACGAGTCACCAGGCAATGCAATGTAATAAGTAAATTATCTTAATTTGTATATATGTATTGAAATTAAGATTTACTATTTTTACATGAAGTTGAAAAGACTGTTTCATATTGTAAAATTTCGACTTCTTTTTACCTATAAACATGCATGTGTGCAATATTATGTGGTTTCGCCAACAACATTTATTATTCCGCAAAGAAGTCTGCTAAGAATAACATAGATTTATAATGAGATTTTATATTACATGTACACGGTGAAACGGTTACTGAATACAGGGGCAACAGTTGATTCATAAAACAAAAATTCATTTCGGAGGGAACTGTCATTTACTTTTGAGGTTAGAATTTTGTGGCCTCTGAAAATCAACTTAAAATCGTCACAACAATTTCAATTGTTATTTTGCTTTTCAAATTGTGAAATGTCCCCGCCGAGATGTTCAATACATGAACACCGAGAAAGCAAGCTTTATCCAAAAAAGTTATTCACTTACCAGAAAATCACTTTTGAATGAAACGGTGTCACAATTTGACATGCGATTTATAAAATATATTCCATGTAATATATAAAACATTTTCTCTGCTCTTGAACCATAAAGATATTGAAGTATATGTCTTTTTACATGAAAATCCAACTTCGACGTACTGCTACCATTGAAAATACGGTTCGGAGCAAATCGTTTTAACTCGGTGTGTATTTGAATTGTGTAGAATTTTCCAACAGAGAATGCCTTTTTTCGAAAATTGTCACTTGCCACCTTCTCCCGTCCCAAATGTAATAATTATATTACGAACATAATAGAAATTGTAAAAAAAGGAGTAGGCAAGAGTATTTCAGAATTGTGAATAAATATTGTATATCTGATCGAACTCAAATTTTCCTCCAAAACTGAGGAACAATATTTTTTAATAAATAAAACATGATAATTATCATCTTATATGTTGTGGACACTGCATCCGTATTTTCCTTCACCCATTTTCAACATTAAAATACATTTGATTAGAATTGAAGTATTTGTATATCTCAAAATTACAAGAAATTTCAATTCTAACATTTTAAGATCACTTACGTTTGCCGCCTTTTTCATCCAAGATGAAGAAAAGAAGCGGTGGGTCCTCATTGGCTCAGTTTTTTTTATTGGATCATTTATTGGATCATGGATCATAGCCTGATCCAACCCACTCATGGTCTAGCCAAAGAACGTCCCATTTTCGTCCAAATCGCGCATACCAGCTCCGCGGCCATGTTGTTTCCATTGAACTCAGCCACCAGCTGTACATTTATTCAATATGGCAGCGTAGCTGGTAGCGTTGCTGATTGGCTGCAATTTTTTTTTACTTGCGCGTGGCTAGACCTGGTGTGAATTGGATCATGCCTCATAGTATAGCTATAGCAAAATGGCGCCATCAAGTAAGGTTGATGAATTAGTTGCTTATTTTAAAAGTCATAATAAAGTGCGCGAACAACAAAGCCACACAGCAAAAGTGCACAGCGTTGGCTGGAGTTGCGACGGGAAGTATTTAGCATCCGGTTCCTTCGATAAATGTGTCTGCGTCTTCTCTCTCTGTCCTGATAGATTGGTAAAGACAACCTATTCACTTATTTTTTTTACAATTATTGAACTTTCGACTGCTCCGTGCAATATGGAATCAGGTTCCTGTAATTCCTTATAAAGAAGCAAGTTCCGGTTATTCCGTATACAAAATTAGGTTAGGAGTTGCTCTTGGTATGGAATCAAGTATATTTTTTGAAAGTTCGCTTTTTTGTAATAAAATAAACAAGCAAAACTAGGATGTAGTATAAGGGCGCAGTCCCATGGATACATATTACACGGAGTAATAATAAGGAGACCGATCATGCTGTAGAAAGCGCCACGAGTTTTGACTGCGGTAATACTGTACATCTATTGCCGAGCTCAGACGTTTTTAATCAGCAATCATGGCCATTCGGTCCTGCGCACTGTGATCTGCTATCTCCTCTCCCGCAAGAAGTGTGCGAGTGAGTGCTGTGTTTAATGACAACTGAAAACTGAGGTTACTTTCCCGTAAATATTATTAATATTTAAGTGAACACTTTTAAAATTAGAAGTTAAATTATTTTTTTTGAGTCTCTATAAATTAATAATTGTTCAATTGATATGTATACACTAAAATTTGTTTGAAATGTTTTTAATTATTCTCTTAAATATTTTTTTAAATGAAAAATCAATTTAAATTCTCGTACTAATCTGAAATTAAATTTTTTGTTATCATGAAATTTTTGAAAATGCTTAAGAAGCTTTAAAATTCTATTTCAAAATCTTCAAAAGTTACATTTTATATTACATTTTTAAAAATCTTTTAAATTTAAAATTATCTTTTACATGTATTCGAAACTTCTAGATATTTTTTAAAATGAACCATAAAGATTAAATATCTGCCAAAAAATGAATTGTCTACCATAAAGATTAGGTTTCTACTAGAAGATGAATTTTTAAGAAAATAAATGGATTTTCACCTAAAAAAGATAAATGGCACTTGGCATTTGGGAACGCAACACGCCATTTTTCCACTTGATTATTTGATTTTCTAAATTGTACTTATTAACTTTGCAAAAGCTTTTGCCAGCCCCCTGGCACTTTCATGGAGGCCTGTATTATAAAAGTTGGCTGAAAGGTGGATCACGGCCACCAGGCGAAATCGTGGCGCTGATTACTTATAGGGCCGACTCACTTCAAAATACATGGCAAAAATGCAAATATTTATGTTTTTTTAAAATCTGAACCGCTTTTTCGTGTTTTTTTAATGCAAAAAAGAAGTTAAATGTTTTTGGAATATACTAGTATAAAATACATAACGAAAAAAGTGAAATATGTTAAGTTTCTGAGTGATTAAATGTGTGAAACCAATACGAAATAATTTTCAAAGATAATACATTTAATATAATAAATTTAAACAAAGTAATAACAATGAAATTGTTATTAATTAAATAATTAATTAATTTAGGAACTTTAGTGTCACGATTTTAAATTAAAATAAAAAGGTTTTTTGCGTCGTAAAAATTCATGTACCTAATTTAATATTAAAACATTTTATTTTAAAACAGTATAAAGTAACTTAACAAATTATTTTGAATTATAAAAATGGCAATAATCAAAAGGTATGTATATGAGATTATTAAAAAGGCAATTTTTAAATTAAAAAAGTATAATTCTTATGAATCTTATATGTAATATAAAATTTCAATAAATAAAATGAATGCAACAAGCATTTCAAAAAATTATAACTTTCTGTAAAACACAACAGTAATAATATGTAATTTTATGTACAAAAAAACGTTTATATTTTCTTTAGATTAGTTAAATTCTTCAAATTAGTTAAATTTTCAAAATGTATGCTGTAATTCTGTAATCTTACGTAGAATAAAACTTTGACATTTTCTTTGGCTTAGAGCTTTCTTTTTTTTTGATCAGCTATAATAAAAAAATATTTTCACCACAAATAAGTATAGCGCGTTCTCAAATTTAAATAATTGCCAATATAAAATAGTGTGCCAAGAGAATATGATGAATTATTGATACTCATATACAAATTATTTGCATTATTTTTTGAAATTTTACAAATTTTAAATAGAAAATATATTTTTTGGAGCTTATTATATAGTTCTTTAAATTATTATTTGTTTAAAAACTATTAATTTTATGCCACGAATTCATGTTTAAGCTCTGGCGGAATTTTTATTTCAAAGTACATAATAAAAAAAAGCAATATATACAGTGGTCCAAAAATTCGACTTTCGATTTTTGGTGATAAAACCCCCCCCCATTTTGTTCGTTTTCCGGAAAAGGAAATTCCGTAATTTTTTGTTGTTTTCAACGTTAACGTTAACCCGGGCTTTTGAAATTAACATGGGGTTTTAAATGGGAAAAGCTCAATTTTCAAAAAAATGTAAAAAGAAGTACTTGTTATACATTTTTTGTCAAGTAAAGTATTGCCACCTCTTGAGGAGTATTTAAGGAATAATTTCCACCCAATAGCTTTTGATTTTGACATACCTGAACCCCTTTAATTGTGCCCGGAAAATGCCCCAAAAAATGCAAAATAGCAGTTTTCTATCAAATTCATGCTAAAGACGGTATTTTAAAAAAAAATTTCAACATGAATTATTTTTAATCGATAAGTGACTAGTTTTAAAGTATATTTTAAATAATTGTAAATTGTT
Source organism: Andricus quercusramuli (assembly GCA_932178445.1). Lineage (NCBI taxonomy): Eukaryota > Metazoa > Arthropoda > Insecta > Hymenoptera > Cynipidae > Andricus > Andricus quercusramuli. The sequence continues at coordinate 419,627 of CAKNXH010060813.1, read as the reverse complement.
TAAACAATTAGTATTTGTTTAAACAATTTTTTCCCCTGTAAATCGTGAAAAGTTATTATCTTTCGAAATAAATCGTACAAAGTTGATGAATGTCAAGAGTAGTAGTTCTTGTTTAACTTATTTGGTAATTATTTTAACAATTTTCATTTGTTTAAACAATTTTTTCTCCCTAAAATCGTAAAAAGTTATTAATTTCTGAAAATGATGACACAATTAGAGAATGTTGAAAGCAATGCATTTTTGAAGGATGTTTGGTAATTATTAAAACAATTTTGATTTGTTTAAACATTTTTTACCCCCTGTAAAGCGTGACAAATAAATTATTACTTTCTGGAATTAATAACACAATTGAAGGAATTTAAGAGTAATATTTTTTTTCTACAGAATATTTAGCAATTTTTAAAATAATTTCTATTTGTTTGAACAATTTTTGTTTGTTTAAAATTTTTTTTCTCTAAAAATCGAGAAAATTTATTCTTTTTAGCAATTAATGACACAATTAACGAATTTTAAGAATAATATTTTTTTGCTTAAGATTTTGCAGTCTGTTATGAGTAGTTATTTTTTCAGATCATATTCGTTAAAATGAATAATTTTTCAAATGAATTTCGGGTAATGAGCATCAACAAACATTTTTAAACAAACAAAAATTGTTCAAACAAATAAAAATTATTTTAAAAATTGCTAAATATTCTGTAGAAAAAGATATTACTCTTAAATTCCTTTAATTGTGTCATTAATTCCAGAAAGTAATAATTTTTTACGCTTTACAGGGGGAAAAAATTGTTTAAACAAATCAAAATTGTTTAAATAATTACCAAACATCCTTAAAAAATGTATTGCTTTCAACACTCGTTAATTGTGTCATTATTTTCAGAAAATAATAACTTTTTACGATTTTTGGGAGAAAAATTTGTTTAAACAAATGAAAATTGTTTAAATAATTACCAAATAAGTTAAACAAGAACTACTACTCTTGAAATTCATCAACTTCGTACGATTTATTCCGAAGCATACAAATTTTTGACGATTTACGGGGGAAAAAAATTGCTTAAACAATTTATAATTATTTAAATATACTTTAAAACTCGTCACTTATCGATTAAAAATAATTAATAATTCATCACTGATCATTTTCGGCAAAAAAAAACGAAAAAAGGACTAATAAACTACCAGAAAATATAAAAAAACTTCGAATGTTGACAATTTTGCCATGTATTTTCAAGAAAGTCGGCCCTATAGGTAATCAGCGCTACGCTCGGGCAATTTAAGTACTAACGCGCAGGGCAGTCAAATGTGTGCCCATTTTTAGCTTTTAGTGCCAGGGAGTTGGCTTTTGCATACGTGGCAAAACATTCATATAACCTCAATTTGCTAGCGTTGTTGTCATCACGGAGTGGTTGTCATGGACACGCATGGACTGACGCTCACTCGCATACTTGTCGCGGGAGAAAAGGGGAAGGGAAGAAGGGGAAAGAAGGGGAAGAAGAAAAGGGGAAGGGAAGAAGAAAAGTTTTCATTGATGTACAGTTACCGCAGTCAGAACGAATGTATGGAGATAGGTCTCCTTATTATTACTCCGTGACATATTAGCAGATTTGCGGAGTAGGTTTTTCGACCAATCAGATCAGATGATTGCAGGGAATTTGCTGAAAAGTTTTCTGAAAGAGATAGGGAATAGTGTAGCGCCTGCGCTCGTGATGTTTTCAAATATTTGAAAAGTGGTAAGTAAAAATGGAAATTGGTGGTTAAAATATTTTTCAAAATGAGTAATAACGACGGAACTCAGTCTGGGGTAAGTACTGATATAATAAAGTAGAATATTACTATGTTTTTGTAAACAATTTGTGCAAAAAAACTAAATGTGAGGTGTTATAAAACATATTTTAAAGCTGAATGGGTAAGCTAACCAACAAACAAAAACTTGCAGTTTTTGCAAAAGTATACAAAAATAAAATAATTTCTTGAACAATTCCAAAGTTTATGTACTAAATTTATTGACGCAATGTTTTCCAACAAAAATTGTGAAGAAGTTCGGTTCACTTTTTCGATATGCAGGTTATAATCTACATATGTGGTTATCCTACAATAATGGTTATTATCTTTTCAAATGAAAAAAAATAATTTAGGACCCGTTCGCTTCTGTTGTCAATATAATTATTGATTTTGAACAGATATAATAACTGAACCAATATAATAAATATTTTTCTCTAATTTTGTATTTTAGTTATGAAGTTTTTTTTGTAAAATAATTTCAGGAATAAGAACTTTGCTGAGGACGATGAGGAGAACCGTGTTCATCTTGTTGAGAAGTACTAATAGTGTTCATTAGGATGCACCCTACTAAAGTAGGGTGTGGTTAGCTTAGCTTATGAGTAGCTTATGATGACCAAATTAAGAGGGCTGGGGACATGAGCTTTTGTAAGGTGATCGTTTGCCAATAGTTCCTTGGAAACTATAGAGAAAAATATGACTTGTGTTGTATGTCTGGATTCAGAAAGTAATGAGCTATGCCATTTATTTATCCAATTTAAAAAAAAAATTTTTATATTTAAAATATGCTCGGTCAAAGTTATTCTACTTTTGAAGACTAATTTCTCGGCCTGTAATGATTATTTCAGAAATTTTCGAAATGCTTGGCATAGAGGGACATTTTATCTACAAATTTATGTATCTAATTAAATAATTTCTCTTAAATAAATATGAGAAAATATGTGCAAACAAAGTGTCTGCATTGAGCAAATTCGAGGCAAGTAACTACCGATCCTGGCGGCCAAATATTGAGGAGACATTTAGGCATGCCTACACTATTGTACTCACTACAATGCATACCCTTTACCTGACCCCGGCAAGTTCTAGGGCCCACGCTAACTGTAATTCACATCTGGCACCTTTCTGAAGAAAATCTTCTCAGATTCATTTCTGAATTTTCTCTTTAGCCACCAAAGCAATGTACGAAATGTTAAAGTTGCCCAAAAAATTTGCCAAAAATACTTCTCTGACGTTCAACGAATCTGCATGTTTCTTGAAATTCTGATTCGAATGATATATACTTTTAGAGTCACTTTTATCATATAAATTGAACATCATAATCGAAAAATGAAAAGAACCCAAGTTTCCAATTTTGGCAATCGAATGCCAACAGTTAAACAATGGTTATACATATTATAAAGCCGCAAGAAGTCCAAATGAAGTTTGAAAGTTTGTAAATAATACTCCACTTGAATTTTCGTCTAATCGAAACATTTCGTTGAGATAGTTCCGAAATATACTTGATATCCAGTGAAAATTTGAAATTAAATTCTGCATAATACTAGAAAAAAATCGTTTTTATTGAAATCTCACTTTTTAAATGTAAAATAATAGTTTCAAACCGAGAAATTAGTCTTCAAAAGTAGGGCAACTTTGACTAAGCATATTTTGAATGTCGTCAATTTTTATTCAATTTTGATAAATTGTACTTCTACCTTATTTATTTACGAAAGCAGGCATACTACATACGCTGTAGTTGTTAACAATGGTTATACATATTATAAAGCCGCAAGAAGTTGAAACACAAAGTTTGAAATGTTGAAAATACTCTAACTGAATTTTCGTCTGATTGAAACATTTTATTGGGATAGTTTCACAATATATTCGATATTCAGTGAAAATTTGGAATTTACTTTTGCATTATAATAGAAAAAAATCGCTTTTTATTGAAATCTTACTTTGTGGATGTAAAATGATAGTTACAAGCCGAGAAATCAGTTTTCAAAAGTAGGGTAACTTTGACAAAGCATATTTTTAATAGCATCAATATTTATTAAATTTTAAGAAGTATTCCTTCTACCTGATTTATTTACGAATTCAGTGAAAAAATGGAAATAAATTTTGCATTATACTAAAAAAACAGCGTTCTGCATTGAAATCTTACTTTTTACTTGTAAAATAATAGTTTCAAACCGAGAAATTAGTCTTCAAAGGTAGGGTAACTTTGACCAAGCATATTTTGAATATCATCAATTTTTATTAAATTTTGACAAATTGTACTTCTACCTTATTCATTTACGAATCCGCGCATACCACATACGCTATAGTTGTTAACAATGGTTATACATATTATAAAGCTGCAAGAAGTCGAAATAAAGTTTGAAAGTTTGAAAATTATACTTTACTTCAATTTTCGTCTAATCGAAACATTTCATTGGGATTGTTTCACAATATAATCGATATTCAGTGAAAATTCTGGAATTAAATTTTGCATTATACTACAAAAAAAGCGTTTTGTATTGAAATCTTACTTTTTACTTGTAAAATAATAGTTTCAAACTGATAAATTGGTCTTCAAAAGTAGGGTAACTTTGACCAAGCATATTTTTAATTTCATTAAGATTCATTGAAATCTGACAAATAGTCCTTCTACCTTATTCATTCACGAATCCAGGCATACCATATACGCAATAGTTGTTAAAAATGGTTGTACATATTATAAAGCCGCAAGAAGTCGAAATAAAAATGAAAGTTTGAAAATTATACTCTACTTCAATTTTCGTCTAATCGAAATCTTTGAGATAGTTTCACAATATAATCGATATTCAGTGAAAATTAGGAATGAAAACAATTTCATTCCAAATTCTCACTGAATATCGAATATATTGTGAAACTAACCCAATTAAATGTTTCGATTAGACGAAAATACAGTTAGAGTATTTTCAACATTTCAAACTTTGTGTTTATAATATGTATAATAGGGTGGTCCAAAAATTTTTTTTTCGAATTTTTATGGGGACACCCCTCAAATTTGTTCGAATCCGCACAAAAATGAATGCGTTTTTTTGTTTTGAAAAAAAAATGATATTTAGGGGTGGCGCAAGCCCCATGAAGTTTAACATGTATTTCCCATAAGAAAAAAATACGTTTTTGTAAATCTTATTCAGAATCCTCAATATTATCTCAATCGAGTTGAAACTCAACATTTTTCTTCACAATTAGCCATAGAATACGAATAAAATATCACTTTTCAACTATCACCCCCATAAGTCTGTTTTATAGGGTCCCAAAGAAACCCCATAAGTGAAAAAATGGGTTTTGCGAGTTTTTGGCGCTAATTATGATTTTTTTGCGGTTTTTTTAATGCGAATTGTTTTTAATACATGAAATATGACTTTATACTGAATATTATATATTTTCATTAATTGTTTAAACAATTTATTATTGTTTTTAGCAATTTTCTCATGGATTGGAGTTAGAAAGACGCGGTTTTTTCAGAAATATTCCGTTTTTTGTCCAATTTTCAATTAGAGGGAAGGGATAGTTCATCAATGTTAACAATAGTGATTGTTTAAACAATTTATTATAATTAAAAATAATATTATATTTGAATAATGCTAGAAAGATGCGGGTTTTTTTCTGGCTTTTTGTCAAATTTTCATCTGTAGTAAAGTAATAATAAATTGAAGTTAACAAAATAATTGTTTAAACAATTTATGAAAATTATTAATAATATTATATTTGAATAATGCTAGAAAGATGCGGTTTTTTTTTTAAATTTCTGGCTTTTTGTCCAATTTTCATTGAAAGTGAAGTAATAATAAATTCAAGTTAACACAATCATTGTTTGAACAATTTATTATAATTATTAATAATATTATATTTGAATAATGCTAGAAAGATGCGTTTTTTTTTTAATTTCTGGCTTTTTGTTTAATTTTCATATGGAGTAAAGTGATAATGAATTCAAGTTAACAAAATAATTGTTTAAACAATTTATTATCATTGTTGATAGTATTCTCTTTGCTTAATTGGTAGAATGTTGCAGTTTTTTTCTGAAATTTTCCACTGTTTGTCTATTTTCTATTAGGCGTGTCTTGATAATTAATTAGATTTAGCAAAAATAATTGTTTAAACAAATTATTATTGTTTATGAATATCTTCATGTATATCGATTGCGCCTGATAGTTGCGGTTTTCCGGCAATTTTCACCTTTATGTCCTTTTTTCACTCAGTGAGGTAATAATTAATTAAAGTCAACAAAAAAGTTGTTCAAACAATTTAATATTGTTAATAACAAACTTTTCTTAGATAAGTGCTAGAAAGTGGAGGTTCTTTCTAAAATCTTTCACTTTGCATCGCCTTTTTATTTATGAACAAGTAATAAGTCGGCCACAACAAAAATGATTTTCCGAAAGGTATTGTTGTTTTAAGTGAATTATTTTTGCTCTTTTCACAATGCTTAAAAAAATTAATTCAAAGAAAAAAATCTATTTTACACGAAAGGCAGAAATCAATATTAAATTGCTCAAACAACTTTTTTGTTGACTTTAATTAATTATTACCTCACTAAGTGAAAAAAGGACAGAAAAGTAAACATAGCCGAAAAACCGTAACTATCAGGCGCAATTGATATAGATGAAGATAGTCATAAACAATAATAATTTGTTTGAACAATTATTTTTGCTCAATATAATTAATTATTAAGTCACGCCTAATGAAAAATAAACAAACAGTTGAAAATTTCAGAAAAAACCGCAACATTCTACCAATTGAGCAAAGAGAATATTATCAACAATGATAATAAATTGTTTAAACAATTATTTTGTTAACTTGAATTCATTATTAATTCACTCCAAATGGAAATTAAACAAAAAGCCAGAAATTTGAAAAAAACCGCATCTTTCTAGCATTATTCAATTATAATATTATTAAT
>CAKNXH010060813.1:386196-402167 GCA_932178445.1 Andricus quercusramuli | reverse complement strand
TTATTCGAAAAAAAGATCTACTCCTTTTCGCTCCGCTGGGAATCGAATTATATATTTAATATATTTAAATGATATAAATATTGATTTAATTATTTATATGAACATTTTAATTTATTTATGATTACTTATTCGAATAAAATTGATTATTATTATTATAGATTAGCAGTTCGAACTCGAAAGTTCATTGCCTCACTAACCCGAGACCGCCACACATCTCTATCCTGTGCATCCTCCATCCAGTTTAAGTAATCATGTCCTAGTTCTTTTAAATCTTCCCTTACATTTTTCTCCCATCTGTTTCTCGGTCTGCCTAAGGGTCTCTTACCAATCGGCCTCCCTCTTAAAACTTGCGTCACTGTTCTTTCATTTCCCATTCTTGCTACATGCCCCGCCCATCTTAGTTTACGCGCTTTCATTACTCTATTAATATTTGCTGACCCGTAGAGAGCATGCAGCTCATCATTATGCAGTTTTCTCCATTCGCCGGTCTCTTCGTCCCTTTTTGGACCATAGATTTTTCTAAGTACTTTATTCTCAAAAACTCTAAACCTATTCTCCTCTCCCTTCGTCAGCGCCCACGTTTCGCACCCGTACATGACGACCGGCATTATTATTGTTTTGTAGATTCTTACTTTGATGTTTCTAGATAGCAATCGCGATTTTAATAGTGTGTTTGCTGCATAATAGCACCCATTGCCAGCGTGCATCCGCGCGTTGATTTCCGTTTTAATCTTATTTTCGCTAGTTATGATAGACCCGAGGTATTTAAACTCGCTAACCCTTTCAAATTTCATATTTCCAGCCATTAGATCCCCGTCTTGATTACTTTGTTCGGATCTGCCGACGGTCATATATTTTGTCTTCGATTCGCTAACTTCTAAGCCAATATCTTTGGCTTTTGTGATCAAGATTTCTGCATTTTTAGCTACCGTTTCTTTATCATCCCCTAGTAAGTCGAGATCATCCGCATATCCAAGAATTTGTACTATCCCATTGAGGGTAGCACCGGTCGGGTTCGCCTGCACTTGCCTAACCACGTATTCTAAAACCAAGTTAAAAAGGACGCACGAAAGTGCATCGCCCTGTTTTAGGCCATCGCGGATCGAGAACTCTTCAGATAAACTACCGTTTACGCGTATTCTACCCCTACTGCCGCTTAAGCAAATTTCGATAAGTCTAACCAATTTTCTTGGTACACCCAAGAACTCTAGGATCCAGTACATTCGTGCGCGTATAATAGAGTCGTAAGCTTTTTTGAAATCGATAAATAGCTGATGCACTACTTCTTTAAATTCCCATTTTTTTTCTAGCAGTTGCCTAATTGTAAACATTTGATCGCTTGTAGATCGGTTTCGGCGGAATCCACACTGGTAATCCCCAATGATTTCCTCGGCAAAAGGAGTCAGTCTACTTAGGATTACATTAGACAGGATCTTGTAGCACGAAGATACAAGTGAAATTCCCCGATAATTGTTACAGTCAGTTTTATCGCCTTTTTTAAAGATGGGAATAACGATAGAGGTATTCCATTCTTCCGGCATGCGTTCTGTTTTCCAAACTGCGCGTATTAATTTAATAATTTGTCTTGTGAGGCAAGGGCCTCCATTTTTTATCAGTTCTGACGGTAGGTCGTCGATGCCCGCGGCTTTGTTATTTTTCAACTTCTTTATAGCCATTTTTATTTCTATATCAGCAGGGTCATCAATTAATAGATCAGCAGTGTGGATTTCGCCGAGATTACCTTCAACAGGGGCTTCGCGTACATTTAATAGTTTATCGAAATAGTCTTTCCATAAATTCAGTCTCTCTGTCGCATCGGCTACTAGATTGCCATTTTCGTCCCTCATTACTTCCGTTCTACTTTGAAAGCCTTTCCTTATAAAATTGATTCCCCTGTACATCTCGCGCGGGTTATTCTGTTTATTATGCGTTTCTATTGCTAGTATTTTATTCTTTTCCCACTCCCTTTTCTTGGATCTATAGAGCCTATTTGTACGTTTACTAATCTCGAGATACTTCTTATGTGTTTGATCGCACTTATTTTGTAAACTAATTAGTCTGGCCTTCCGGCGTTTTTCAAACCAGAGTTTGCACTCTTCGTCAAACCATGGTTTGCTTTTTGTTACTTTCTTTAAACCTATCGTAAGTTTCGCGGCTGTCTTTACCGCCTTTTTTATATTGCTCCACAGGGTTTCCGGGTCCTCCTCGTAATTTTTGTTATCGTCGCTCTGTTCTTGGAGAGCGTCAAAGCTATTAGAAATCTCAACTTGATAATTTAATGTTTCTGTTGCTGTTATGAATTTATCTATATTGAAACGAACTGTTGGCTCTGTGCGTCCTGTTTTCTTACTGATCGCTAGCCTAGATCTTAGTTTTACTATCACGAGAAAATGGTCTGAATTTAAATCCGCTCCCCTATACGATCTTATATCGAGAATATTTGTATGACGTCTTCTGTCAATTAGAACGTGATCGATCTGATTATGAGTGTTACCATCTGGTGATCTCCAGGTGGCCTTATGTATATTTTTATGCTTGAAATATGTGCTTTTGACAACAAGGTTCTTTGAAGCTGCAAAGTTTATTACTCTAGTTCCATTGTCGTTACTGACGTCATGCAAACTTTCTGATCCTATTGTAGGCCTATACATCGGTTCTTTTCCAATTTTCGCGTTGAAATCCCCCAATACTATTTTTGCGTCAAAAGTTGAGAACTTGTCAAAAACCTGCTCGATTGTTTCGTAAAAGAGATCTTTAGTGTCTTCGTCTTTGTCCTCGGTGGGGCAGTGCACATTGATTAATACCTGTTTGTTGACAATACCCTTCAGTACAATGTATGATAACCGATCGTTAATGAATTGCATGTCGATAACCGCTTGCGAGATTCGTTTATTAATAAGAAAACCGGTCCCCAGTCTCCACTCCTTAGCTCCCCCATAGTGAAAAGTATAGTTATCCTTAGAAATTGACGCGAAATCGCCCGGCCAGCAGGTTTCTTGAAGTGCTATTAAGTCAGTTTTGTATTTATTTGCTATCCCAATGAGTTCGCTAAATCCGCCAGTACTTAGACTACGCGCGTTTAGAGTTCCCACCCTTAGATCTTTAACTGTAGTTTTTTGTTTTTGCAAGTTAGCCATGGTAGTTTCAAGATAATCCGCACGTTAGGATCCTATTCCGATCGTAGGTGAGTCCACTGTCCCAGGAGTGATAACCCCCATACCTCCCTAGGTCTAAGTATGGGAGCTTTCCGACTCTGACAAGGACCATGTCAACTTGTCGTCAGACACATTACAGTTTCATCCTCGTATCCTAACGTCCCCCTGCAAGGCAGCGCGCCTATACTGGCATCAGTACCCCTTTGGCCCTATACAGGCGAATCATTCCACACATCCCTTGCGGGCAGTGTCATCGCTGCGGTGTCCAATGGGCAGCAGGATTTTTCCCTTACAAGATTTTTAGTTTTGGTTCGGGGTAGTGTTTCTAGGTGAATACACGCTGCACCCCGGCCTGCCAGGACCCACCCATTGCGTATGAACGTGAATGGGTGGGTCCTCCCAAGCCATGGTCATCGTGTTTTCTACCAGTGCTAGGCCAACATCTTAGGCTGGGCTCACCACACCCACGACTGGTTCCTATCGGCTGTCCGCGGCTGCTTATTCTTGTATTCGCAGCTAACCTGAGGGGCTGTTCAGTCTAACGGGCCGTTCCTCTATCCGCAACCCGAGGACGCGCTGCGTAGTGGTGACAGGAACCCACCGAGCAGAAAATTGATTATAAAATATCTTAAACTATTTATATTTGAAGTTTTTAGTTTACTTATATATTATTTATTATTATTTACTTAATTTTTTATTTATATAAGAATTTAATTTTATTATATTAATTAATGTTTATATTTTGAATTTACTATTATAGATGAAGATAATATATGAAATAACTTAATCTTATCAGGTGAAATAGTGAATATTATCAATTATTATTTTAGTATGAATTTTATTAATAGTAATATTTATTTTGATTAATTATAAAATTTTTAGTTTCATTGTTTATAAATTTGTTCATTACATGAGAAATCCTTGCGATATTGATTAATTCTTTCAGTTAAATCCCGAATACTGATAATAAAATTACAACAATTTCCAATGGGTACGTATGACTAGCGGAAATCCTAGTCCAACTAGGAATATTAACTTCCGCTACTAACGAACCCTCGAATGGTACAACGACTTTATAAATATCCATTAAGAAAATTTAAACAATTTGGAATTTGAATATTATAGATACTTAACTTGAAGTTAATAGAATAATATTAATGATTTATAATATTTATTATAGAGAGTTAGTAAATTATTAATTAATTTTAATAATTGTTATTTACTTAATAACAATTTTATCACATTATTATTTATTAAAAATAGTAATGTTTATTTAATTATTTATGAAAATTATTAATGAAATTCAGTGAAACATTAATTGTGATTAAATTTATTCAATGTATGAATATTAGTTATGAGATATTAATCACAATAAATCATACTCATTTATATAAAATTATTTATATTATTAGATATTGTATAAATTTTTTTTTATTGTATAAATATATATAACGTTTATTTATTTATTTTTTTTTAACTTTTTCTCGGGTGAACCCGGTTTTTCGTCATAGCCACGGACTAAGTCAAGTGACTAATGAGATCAGGATGTTATAAGTTATTTCAATACGTTGTTTGAAATCATTTACGATGATGTTGTAGGTACAAAATTAGAAGCATGATGTAGTTTGCAGTTTGGCTTTGCCGCTGTTATCCTTACACAGCGGCCGTGAGTGTTGGAGGTGACACCAGTCGCCTCTGGATGCTTTCTTAGAGCTACCATGTATCACGCCATAGGTTCTTAGTCACTTGCTTCCTGATGGTCTAGGAAGTTTCTTACAATGCGACAGGTGTTTAATAAAACCGCCTTTTGAGCTGCCGCCAGTACCCTACTGACTCCTAAATTCAGTGTTCAGTGCATCTTGCGTGCACATTGCCTGTAGCCGAAATCACAATAGGATGAATAGATGCATGTTTCACATTCCTCCATATTGCCTTAACTTCATGCCTTAGCTCGCTATACTTATGAATCTTGGTTGTATAGGTTGCCTGCAAATTTCGGTTGAGCGGACAAGCAATGTCGATGATGTAGACTCTTCCACCTTTTTTCTCTCGCATCACGATGTCAGGTCGATTGGCTCGGATGTAATGATCCGTCTGGATAGTCACATCCCAATATAAGATGTAATCTTCATTTTCTAAAACGGACATTGGAATGTATCTATAGAAAGGCATCCATTCTGTTAAGAGTCCTAGGTTTAAGGCAAGTTGTTGATGTACAATGCTCGCCACATCATTATGTATGTGCGTATATTCTCTTTGAGCCATTACGCGACAACCATCAATAATGTGCTCGATGGATTCGTTGGTATCTCCACATAATCGGCACCGGTCAACCACGTCTTGATGTAACACGTGTTTGCGATAATTCCTGGTGCTGACAACTCTATCCTGAGTCGCAATGACGAATCCTTCCGTTTCTGGATACAGGAGTCCCTTTCTCAGCCAAATATTGGATGCCTCACTATCCACTTCAAATTGATCTAGCGTTTTGGGGTGTTCGCTGTGGATGGCTTTCTGTCTCCATTGCGTTTCTAATTCCTCTATGGTTTCTGCCCTGATATTCAAGACCTCCTCTGAGGACAAATTCAAGGGCGTGTAGTCAAGATCCGCTTTACAGATGGTGTTGTAAAGCGTAACATCTCGCTTGCTGTTAAAATAGTCTCGCAACTGTGTAACTTGTGACTCACACAGTTTTCTGACATCTACAATGCCTCTGCCCCCTCTATGTCGTGGTAGAACTACCCTTTCACTCGCCGAATTACGGTGGTGCATTCGGTGTTTCGTCATTTCTACGCGGATGATTCTGTTTAATCGTTCGAGGTCAGTGTTCGACCATTTGATGAGCCCAAAGGAGTACGTGAGAACAGGGATGGCGTAGGTGTTGATTGCCCTGATCTTACATGCCGAGTTAAGAGAACTCTTCAGAACCAATCTGAGTCTTGTAGTGAAGGCAGTCGTTAGGCTTTTCTTAACTATCGTATGCTGAATACCCTTAGATTCAAGAATACCCAGGTATTTATATGACTCGCCCTCAGCCATTGCCTCGATGTCATTCCCGAAATTATGAATATGAAATGTGAAATTATGAATATGAAAATATACGTTTATTATTATTAGAATTTTTATTATTATTATTAGAATTATTAGCATTATATAAAGTTTTAGTTTACTAAGTTATTAAATGACGGTAATCTACACGGTGGTCGGGAAGCAAAAAAAAGTCTGCTTGAAACACCTAAGAAAAGTGAATGTTGCACGCTCCTTCGGGTACTTAGGAGTGCTCAAAAATCATTGAGCCGAAATCTGAACAGATCCTTTTCGCGAGAAAATCACTTTTTTGTTCAGTAAAAAGTACCAATAATCGGTTTTTTGAGAATATCTCCTTAGGGATGTATTTTATCACAAAAGTTGGTCTCTCATGATTTGTAGAGAATTAAATTACCTTTCGAACGAGCCCTATAACTTTAAAAAATATGCATTGTTTGCCGAGATAGAGCGCATATCAGTAGGCCATAAATACCGAAAATTGATTTTCGGGAATATCTCCTAAAGGATGTATCTTATCACTAAAGTACTTCGCACATGTTTTGTATAAAATTTGATTACCTTTAAATTAAGCCCGACAACTTTCGAAAATATTGATTGGTTACTGAGATAGAGCGCATATTAGTGAAGTCGATTAGTGAAAAAAATCGGTTTTTTCGAGATACCTCCTCAGGAACGTATTTCATCCATAATATGATTATTGGTGTTGGTAGAAGACGCAATTGCCTTCAAAATGAGCCCTTGAACATTCGAAAATATTCAATAGCCACCGAGATAGAGCGTCTCAACTTGTACCCTTTTTGATCATTTTTCATGAAAATCGTTGAAAATCAGTTTTTCAAAAATTTCTCATGTCTTCAGATGCTAAAAAAAGTCGAATCAAAATCTGAAAAAATTATATTTTTCAGAAATTTCTGAAAAACTGATTTTCAACGATTTTCGTGAAAAATGATCAAAAAGGGTCCACGTCAGACGTTCTATCTCGGTAGGTATTGCACATTTTTAAATGCTCAAGGGCTCATTTTGAAGGTAATTGAGTCATCTACTAACACCGATAATCATATTATGGATAAAATTCATTCCTGAGGAGGTATCTCGAAAAAACCGATTTTGTTCACTAATTGACTTCACTAATATGCGCTCTATCCCGGTAACCAATCAATATTTTTGAAAGTTGTAGGGCTCATTTTAAAGATAATCAAATTTTCTACAAATAATGTCTAAAGTACTTTAGTGATAAGATACATCCTTTAGGAGATATTCCCGAAAATCAATTTTCGGTATTTATGGCCTACTGATATGCGCTTTATCTCGGCAACTAATGCATATTTTTTAAAGTTATACGGCTTGTTCGAAAGGTAATTTAATTCTCTACAAATCATACAAGAACAACTTTTGTGATAAAATACATCCCTAAGGAGATATTCTCAAAAAAACCGATTATTGGTACTTTTGACTGAACAAAAAAGTGATTTTCTCACGAAAAGGATCTGTTCAGATTTTCTCTCAATGATTTTTGAGCACTCCTATGTACCCGAAAGAGCATACCACATTCACTTTTCTTAGGTGTTTCAAGGTTACGAACCAGTGAGAATTTCGCTCCTCCGAGAGCATCTATCACAAGGACAATTACTCGTACCGAATATTTTGGGTACAGTCGTTGCAGCTCTCTTTTAAGGGGAAGGGTACAACTTTGCACGGAGCAACTGTGCACGAGCCCATCTGTGCACGTCGGTGGCCACTGGTACAACTGTGCACGTTATTGGCTACAGGCACAACTGTACACAGGCCATCTGTGCACGCCTACTTTTCTACGTGCACAGTTGGGAGTCTCCCATCTCTGCACGTGAACGGTTCGAGGGGTACCATCTGTGCACGTCTAAATTTCGACGTGCACACTTGGGAGGCTCCCATCTGTGCACGTTAACCGTTTCTAGGGTACCATCTCTGCACGTCGACATTTCGACGTGCACGTTTGGGAGTGTCCCGACTGTGCACGTCTAAAATAATACGATTCGATTTGAAAGTTGCAGGTCCACGTGCACAGATGGGATACTCCCAACTGTGCACGTGCACAGATGGGAGACTCACAACTGTACACGTGCAAAGATGTGAGTCTCCCAACTGTGCACGCACCAATTAGTAGGATTAGACATTTTTGTATGTCCACGTACCCAGATGGTACCCTCCGAACTGTACACGTATCAATTAATATGATAGCATGCTTAACATACAAGTCTGCGTGCACATATGAAGAGTCCGCGGTCTGAACCTGTTAACTGACATTTTATAAATTTGATACAGCGACGGAAAAACATTTTCATTTTGAAAATTGTAAAGATTTATTCAAACCTCCAAGTTGATTTTGTTGAAGAGCGCAATACCAATAATATACATACGATTTATAACATTTCTGGTGAAATCAAACTTTTTACAGCGGTTTGAATCTGTAAGTATGTTATCTGCAAGAAGGTCCCGCGGTCTTAGCCTGTTATCTGCAGGAGCGCGCTTCTGGTGCGCTGAAAGTGTAAACTAGTTGTATGAATTGAAAAAGTCATTTATCACTGTTTACGATTGCTTGTAAACAATTGCGCGGCAATCGTATGTGTACTTTCGAGGCAACGTATAGGCGACACTGGCAATTGTGACGTCAATAGAGCTCCAAAACTCGATTCACACGTTCACACACTATGAAAAACACTCAGTCACACTCTCCTCAGTGTTTTTATACGAGTTAGCTTAGCGAAACGGATTGAAGACATAAATTCTTCTAAGCCGCCATAAGTAGTTAACAGTTTTTGACCGCGGACCAATGCTGCAGGTACCGAGACGCGTTTTTTAAAAATTCAAAAAAAAATTATAATTTCGACATGCGGCTAGAAGGATACTGGCGGCATATTAAAAAACTTCAATTAAGTGCAAAAAAGTGGATTTCGAAAAAAATGTCAGTTAACAGGTTTAGACCGCGGACCCTTCATATAGGAGACTCACAACTGTGCGCATATCAATTCTCAAATTAATAATTAGGATTTGCGCAGGTGGGAGGGTGCCATATGTGCACGTAAACTTTTATTCGAAAAATTATAGTATCAATCGAGGCGCGCAAGTTGGGAAGGTACCATCTGCGAACGTGCACTTTTGGATGACAAATGATTTTATTAATCGAAACGTGCACAGTTGGAAGGGTACCATCCGTACACATTTTAAGTGAAATTGATGATTTTAATACTTCTAAGTGAAAAACCTGACTGCATTAATTAAGTCCTGCAATGTCAGGAGTCTTTCATCTGTGCACGTAGACTTGTAAGTCAATAATATGATCGTATCAATTGAGACGTGCACAGTTGAGAGTCTCCCATCTTTGCACATGTACAGTTGGGAGTCTCCCATCTTTGCACGTGCCCAGTTGAGAGTCTCCTATCTGTGCACGTGAACCGTTGGTAGGGTGCCATCTGTGCAAATGCACAGCTGGGAGTCTCCCATCTGTGCACGTTAACCGTTGCTAGGGTACCATCTGTGCACCTCGACATTTCGACGTGCACAGTTGGGAGTCTCCCATCTGTGCACGTTAATTGTTGCTAGGGTACCATCTGTGCACGTCGACATTTCGACGTGCACAGTTGGGAGTGTCCCATCTGTGTACGCCAAATTTGGCGCGTGCACAGATGTCCCGGTGTACAGTTGTGCCTGTGGCCAACAACGTGCACAGTTGTACCAGTGGCTACTGACGTGCACAGATGGGCGCGTGCACAGTTGCTCCGTGCATAGTTGTCCGTCACCCCTTTTAAGGTCTTGATACCTCTCCTCTTTTTCTTTCTCCTTTGCAGTATATATATACATATATTTGTATATATTTTTGTATATTTGTATATATATTTTGTATATATATTTGTGTGTGTATATATATATATATATATATATATATATATATATATAATATGTAGTCATATTTCATTTCTATAACTTATTTTTTTACCTTGTGCATAATGTTAATATATTGTTAGCCTTTCAAAAGTGCCAGTCAACGAAAACTGTTCTATTGAAATATTTAATAATGCGCAACAAAGAAAACACGTTTTAAACTTCTCTTTTCAATTACATTCATTGAAAATAAATGTAAACATACTGAAATAAAATAATTAAAACTCTAGTCACCATTACAATTTTATATTGAAAAGTTAGTCGTCCCCAAGCACCCCGACCGATATTTCATATTTACGGGGCTACGTGACGTCACAGAGGAGAGATAGTCACACGCCTTCTGCCACTACTCCCACTCTCCAGAAAAAATAGACGTGGAAGCGGACCATGTGTTCGCTGCGGGAATTTCCCCTAGCAGGGCATGTCTGCCGTAAATCATTATTCCACTATGAAAATTGAATAGTAGTGTAAATGAAAGTAAACTACTTTTCCAGATCCAGTGTGGGATTTTAGTGAAATAAAACTTTCTTCGACAATGAAGTTTATATGGTTAAAATAAGGTTAAAATAAGGTTATATGAAGGAATATATATCGTACGTTTGAAATGTATAACTTCATAAGATAATGAGTAGTAAATGCACGCGCGCGCTAGTACGCGTTCATATTTCTGGATTTCTATTTCCTCATATTAAAAATAAAAACAATTACAAAATCCATTATTGAACAAATTTTGAAATATTAACAAGAATACAGGAATCGGGAGAAAAATAAAGTGTGTAGGCAGAGGGTTAAATTAGAAGCTCTCAAAATTGAAGAAATTCAGACTAATAATTTTTTATTTTGACAATTTCTCTAGAAAATAGTTTTAATTATATAATTTCTAATTCGAAGCGTTTTTATTTTAACAATTTCTTTTGAAAAGAGTTTAAATTGTATCATTTCTAATTCGAAGCGTTCAAAATTTGACAATTCCATTGTGAATTCAAGAATTTAGTAATTGAATGATTTCAGATTAAAATTGCAAAAGAGGACCGTTTCAAAATGTTTAAGATTGAATAATTTCAGATTAGAATTTTAAAAACTGGATAATTTAAAATTCAAAGCAATAGAAATTGTATAATTTTTAGTTCGTTGCGCATAAAATTTGACAGCTTGAAATCAAAAACTAAATTAAATGTTTCAAATTTAAAGCTTCCGAATGTCCAGAATTTTAATTTGCCATTAAATAAAAAAATATAATTATAACATCAAAATTGATTAAAAAATGTTTTATGGAACACAATTATTATATTTTCCTCGCTTTCTGGGCGTGTTTTAGAGCTCGTTTTTGCAAACTCACGCTCGGCCGTAAAAATACTACTCCGCTGCCTTAGTACACAGTATACTATTCTTTATTCATGATATGTCCATTAAGGATTGACATGGTCTTCGTTTCTTACAAGACCATCTACAAAGTTTATATTATCTTATCCTTACTATTTACAAATATTTACAACTATTTACATCAATGCTTATATCTAGATCCTTACTTCTATATTATATATATAGCGCCATTTTATTGTGGAAAGAGTGAGCGAGCGAGCGAGCGAGAGCTAGCGCATCCGCATCTTAATCTACCTATACTACTACATAATCGCTACTTACATATCTTTACGCTTCTAATATAAGCGACTTCCTTTGCCTTGATCTTTTTTTCTCTTCTATCTCATTCCTATTTTACCATTTTTCCACATCTATTCTTTCTCATTCGCCTCTCTAGACCCCTCCAAATCCATCCACTCCTCACCCATTCCATCCTCCCCTAGAATCTTTACCACATTCTCTTGCCAGCTTCCTTTATCTTCCATTCATCTCCTACATCCTTCCCATACATGCTCCCATGTTTCTTCCTTCCATTCACATATTCTGAACGTTCTGTTCTCTTTCTTCCCCCAATACATCCCCTCCCTTACCTTGTTTCCCAATCTAAATCCTGCTATTCTTGTCCAACTTCTCTCTTCCCACCCCTTTTATAAATACTTTGGTAATCCTTCCTTTTTTATCGTCTTATACCATTTATTATTTTTTGATTCCTCAATTATTCGCCATCTTTCTTTTAATTGTCTTTCTTCTCTTTTCTCTCCATTTCTTCATAGCTTACTCCGTTCCCCTCTCCTATGTCTCTAGCAATAAAAAACTCTTCTTCTTCCCATCTTGTTAGTTCTATCGCCCACTCTCCTTTCCTTTACCTCTTTTAAGTACTTTTTCGCTAACTCCCCTTCCTTTCTCTCCCTTAACTTCCATATTGATATTTATCTCGGTATCTCCGGCCCATAACCTAATACCGACCATACCAGTGTATCAAATAGCCACATTCTCCTTCTCCAATCTTCTTTCAACCTTTTGCCTTTTCCCCATATCTGTTTCATTACCCCTGCCGCTTCTTTTATCGTTTCTCTTATATGAGCTCTATGATCTCCATTTATTTGTAGGGTATAGCCCAAATATTTAAACTCCTTTACTTCTTCTAACTTTACTTCCTTCCATCTCCCAGTCTATTCTTTCTTTCTTTCCTCTCCTTTTCTAAACCTCACTATCTTTCTCTTTTCTACATTTAAATTCAACTTTTTCCCATCTAAGTATTTCTCCAATCCTATAATAAAGTCCGTCATCCGCATATGCCAGTGCATATATATTTTCCTCTTTCGCCCTAACTTCTCCCCATCCTTTTCTCTTCATTTCTTCTTCTAAGTCTGAGGTCATTATATTAAATAGAAGTAGGCTCAGAGAATATCCTTGCCTTACTCCTCTCAGTAACCAAAAATTATCTTCTACTTGCTCTCCTATCTTTACCCAGCTTTTTGCCTCTCTGAAAATTTCCGAATCTCTCTTCATTAGGCACTCTCGTATCCCTTTTTCAGGGTGGCCACCCACCCGGGAGAATCGGGAGAATCAGAGGAAACTTGTACCGGGAGAAAACCGAGATAAAGCCGGGAGAGAAATATTACACCGGGAGATTTTATACACAGTCTACTATATCGTGTTTAAAATGTCTTTAATTTTAATTTAAAATTATAGTTTTAAATGCGCAATTCTAAACCAGTTTAATCTTTGATTAATTCTTGGAGGCTCAGGGTGGCCACATGTCAGGGAAGTCAGGGAAGTCAGGGAAATGTCAGGGGGAAAAAAATGTGTCTGGGAAGTCAGGGAAATGTCAGGGAAATGAGGTAGCTGTCAGGGAAAAAGAGAAATTGATATATTTTAATAATATTTTAGAAGCACTTCCTAATATCAATATAAATGTTTTTTCAATATTTAACACTCTACATTCTTTAAAGTAGAACATATTTAATAATTCAAATTCCCCGCGCGGCGTAACTTTGAAAATGTCCGAGATGGAAGGTCGAGTTTTGGGACTAACTTCATGGAGTTTAGCAACAGAGAACGAGAATATTCTTACAGATTCCCGGAAATTTCTAATTCTATAGTCTATGGTCAGTCTTGCCGGTCTTTACCGCCAAAACAAGTGAAGTTTCAGAACAAGTGAAGTGTCAAAACAAGAGAAGTGTAAAAACAAGTGAAGTGAATTGAAGCGGTTGGCGTGAGCCGTGTTATCGTGTTATTGCTGCCGCAAAAGCACAATTTAATGATTTATATTTTGAACGAATTGTGCCTTATTAGATTTAAGGTAAGTGGAAAGTTTAAAAGTTTCTTTCTGATATTTAGGCGTTGTGTGCCCTAGTGGACATTAACATAATATGACGTTATTTTACAATGAATTATGCAAATATATACATACTTGGTGCATGTCTTTAAAAAAATTTCCATATTTTTTTCCTGTCCACGGGGGTAATCTTCGAATTGAACGTCCAATATTGTGTCCACAAGTTATCAAGTTTTGAGTCGGTTCAGATAAGAAATATTCGTTTTTATTTTATATTTAAACAAAAATTGTTTCAGATATTTGTTTCCTATTTTATGTACAATGAAGAAAATTTACTATTTAGTCGAAAATTGTCTTTTTTAGTTGAATTTAACTGTTGTTGATTTCCAATTGAATGCCCTTGAAAGTTTGAAAATTCAATGAAAAGAAAAAAAACGTATCATATATATTTTTGAGCCCGAACGTTTTACTTATTCCGATTGATTAAAGTTTTGAAAATTGGACCTAATGATTAATGTTTTTCAATTGTTTATTATTATACTGAAAGTAGTATGAAAAATCATGAAAAAACAGTGTAATAATAATGAAAGAAATGTTATAATGTTGATGTGAACACTGTTAGAAAAATGTGTATGATATTTAATTTACATGTGTGTGAAGCAAATATGCACTACCGCTACTGAAATGTAACATACATGGGTTTAGTGAATTTAATATACATGTGTATTAAATTTAATATATAGGTCGATATAGCAGTGTGCATGAAAACCCAAATTGCTTTCATTTCTTTAAATCTTGTCAAATATTCTCAATTAAAATAATAATCTAGAATTCGTTGACTGAATTGTTATTTATAATGACATTTTTACGTACTGGTGGAATTTTTTCCAAAATCCAGTGTAAATAGTACAAATTTAATGCTATTACAGTTGAGTTTAGGTTATGTCTGTTATTTGTTCGCTTAATTGATATTTTCGACTTAAAATCCAGTCATATTTTTGATTAACTGGAGGTATCATGTTTTATTATTTATAGTCGAAAATTTATGTTGAACTTATTTTGAATTTGTGTAAAATGTAATTATCGGATTTTTGTTGTAAGTGATTAACATGAATGTATATGAAATTTAATATACACGCTCTTAATGGCGATTCCATATGATTGATATATTAATTTTAACACATCATGGGTATATTAAATTTAATATTATTTTTGACAGCGTATATCGTATTCGAAATAGAATCTATTTGAATAATTCTGTGAAAACATAATTTTTAACAAAGTTATCTTGGCGTTGTTCTCCTAAGAAAATCTGTAATGATTGCCAAGACCTAACTCGCGAAAACGCCACGTACAATTGTCCATGATTGAATACATCTTTACGAAGATCAAGTCCGATGTTATCAAAAGTTTGTCCCTGACTTTTGTTAAAAGTCATTGCAAATTCCAATCTGATTGGAAATTGTCGTCGTTTGAAAGTAAATGGATGAACATCTTCACAATACAGTGTGAATACGTTTTTCAATCGAAACTAACAACCGAACACGTTTTTTAATAGAAACTAACAAAGCCGACACGTTTCGAAAAATTTTATGTCCTGCAATGGGACTCGTATGCTGTTTCGAAGTGGAAAATCGAACAAACCTCTCTTTCTATCTCCATACATTAGAAAAAGAGGTCCGTTCGATTTTCGACACGCTATCGGAATCTCACTGCTGCTCAGCTGCCGTTTTTAATCGAGAAAAGCAACGCGCTTCGAAGAAGTTTTACACGTTTTTCAATCGAATCTAACAACCGAACACGTTTTTCAATAGAAACTAACAAAGCCGACACGTTCTGAAAAATTTTGTGTCCTGCAGTGGAACTCAGATGCTGTTTCGAAGTCGAAAATCGAACAAACCTCTTTTTCTATCTCCATACATTAGAAAAAGAGGTGCGTTCGATTTTCGACACGCTATCGGAATCTCACTGCTGCTCAGCTGTTGTTACAACCGGAAAAGGATCGACATGTAGTACTGGACCATGAAACCATAATTAACAAAATATAACCATCAATATAAATCATGTAATTATATGACTGATAAACCATACTAATATCATTATTGTTCATTGGTTTATCATAGTAAATAATAATATTATCTATAAATAAAATTATTTAAAGAAACCAAATTCAAATGAGGACGCGGAATTTCCGAACGGCAAGTATC
>CAKNXH010060813.1:363255-386186 GCA_932178445.1 Andricus quercusramuli | reverse complement strand
ATCGATAACTACACGACGAATCAGAAGTGCGGAAAAGGCGTTACGATGTTTCGACTTCGACTCAATCATCTTTTTAGAATAGGAAACACTATAATATTTTTTATCGCCAATTGAAATATTCTCTTCAAAATCTCTTAAATTCCTGAAAATCCTTTAAATCGTTTTGAAACGCTTAAATTCCTTTGAAATTTTTTTAAATCACGTAAAAACTCTTAAAATCTTCTGAAGTTTTTCAAAATCATTTATATTTACAAATTCCATATTATAAATGTAGCATTAATAACTGAAACTTCACACATTTGTTGCTGTTAACAGGGTGCACAGTCTTCCCCTTTTTTTCTTAGTTTTCCCTTTTTTCCCCTATTCTCAAAAAACTTCCCCTTTTTACTCTTTTCTCTTCAAATATACGGTATTTTAAATTGCACACATTGTTGAATAATAATTAGGGCAATTATAGAATGCAAATAAATTATTTATGAATAAATAAGGTACAAGTTTCAAGTGCAGACCATAAAAAATAAATGCTCTTAAAAAAATTTGAAGATGAAACATTTTAAAGCAAGTTGAAAATGTGAAAACTGGAGACAGAAGTTATTATCTAATATAAAATTGGAACATTAAAAAAATATCCAGTACTTGTCAATCAAGTATTAGAAGAGTAACACGTTTTAGTTGAAATGTACAAAGTTAAATACTTAATTAAAAAATGTAATATATTCGGAAATTCAAATATTTTGTTGCAAGTTAAAATTTCTTTCAAAATTTATATTTTCTGGCGGAAAGTTGGTTAAAAATTTAAGTATTTGGTTAAAAATATATTTATTTTGTTGAAAAGCTGTCTTTCTGGTTGAAAATCAAACTACTTTGTTGAAAATTAATTTTTTCGAACTGAAAATTGCAATTTTTGATTGGCTCAAAAATTCAATAATTTGGTAGAAAATTGGTTTTTTAATTTGCGAATCAGTTTCTTCAAATGAAAATGTAGCAATTACATTTTTGGTTCAAAGTTGATCTTTTTTATTTTGAATTTTTTTTCTTTATTGACTAAAAAATCATTTTTGGTTTGAAAACTCAACTCTTGTTGAAAATTCGTGTTTCCGGATTAATGATTCAACTGTTTTGTAGAAAATATGAATTTTCTCTGGAAAATTCAATAGTTTGGTAGAGAATTCAAGTAATTGGTCGAATTTTGAACTACTTTGTTAAACATTCATCATTCCAGTTGAAGTTTTTTTTGTTTGTTGAAAACTAGGCTTTTTAACTAAAAATTTTGATTTTTGGTTGAAAATTAACTTTTCAATTGAAAATTAATATTTTTGTGTTGAAAAATCAACTGCATTGTAGATGATTCTTCTTTCAAGCTTCAACAGTCAACAATTTGGGCAAAAATTCAGTTTTTCTCAATTGAAAATTAATTTTTTGAAACGAAAATGTAACTATTCGATATTTGTTTAAAAACTGATGTTCTTAATACAACAATTGAACTATTTTGATAAAAAATTATCTCATTTGTTGAAAATTTTAAATTGCGAAATTTAGAAATAAATTTCTTGCTCAGATACAGTTTTTCTTTTGAAAATGTGCAAAACCATGTTTTTTTTGGATTGAGTCATATGCACACATTTAAAAAAAAAGTTGAATATATCGGACCTGAAATTTATTTAACTTGAACCAAAGAAACATTTTTTTATTTTGGTTTTTTGGAAAAAAAATTTTGTTGTGAGTTAGGCTTTTTGGGATTTCATATACTTTTTTGCGATTTTGGAACGTTATAAACACCACGAAAAACAATGTTTCCCAAGAATAAAAAATAATAACATGTTCGTATGGTTCGAGCTAAAGAAATTTAAGGTTGGTATAAATCCAAAGAACGTGTTTTAATACATTTAGAAAAAAATTTTAATAAGGCAAAATTTTCTTTTAATTATTACCATTTTTAATTGTAAATTTCAAAAAGAGAACAGAAGATATTTACTGATTAAGAAATTTCTTTCCTCACTTATTTTGGATGTCGACCCACGAATTGTTATCCTTAAGCTCAAAAGATTCGATTAATTTCCGTATTTTTTACTTCGCTCTACTGAAGAGAGTAGTTTTAAATTTACATTGAAAGTATCCAATTTTAAAAAATAATTCTTTAATGGCAGAAATCATTAAAAAAATTTTTAAAAACAACATTTGTTATAAAAGGATTGTTTTTTCTTTTCGACACGTAAAAGTACAGGTTTAAACTTTCCCCTATTTTTCCCCTTTTTCGTGAGAAAATTACCCTATTTCCCCTTTTTTGAGCTCCTTTTGCGCTGTGAACCCTGTGTTAATTATGCATTCTACTTTTCAGAGATGCCATTTAGACAAACGTATTTCCAGGAGGTTTGGCTGCATGAAACGATTTTTAAGAATGTCATCGCGAAGCACCAAACAGACCGAACCAGTGCAATATGCCTGCTTTGCAAAACAAAACAAGGTCATACATTCGAGCAACATGGGGAGGAGGGCGCTAATGAGCCATGTAACAGGGAAAGAGCATACGAAGAAGATCTCTGATAGAAACTCATCTTTCGGCGTCGATCTGTTCACATGTGTGAAGTCAGGATCCTCGAAAATAACGGTAAGTTCTAATTCATAATAAGAGGGTGCACAGTCTTCCCTTTTTTTTCTTATTTTCCCCTTTTTTCTTGAAATTCCCCCTTTTTCCCCTATTCTCAAAAAACTTCCCCTTTTTCCCCTTTTCTCTTTAAATATACGATATTTAAAATTTTAACCATTATTAAATAATAATTAAAGCAATTGTAGCACTTAAATTAATTATTCATGAATAAATAAGGTACACGTTTCAAGTGCTGACCATTAAAAATAAATAATACTCTTTAAAAAAATTTAAAGATGAAACATTTTAAAGCAAGTTGAACTTTTTAAATAAGTATTAGAAGATTATAACAATTCTAGTTGGAATGTACAAAGGGGTCGTGCATAAATTACGTAACGCAGTTTTCCGACAATTTTGACCCCCCCCCCCACCCCCTTTGTAACTCTTTTTCCGACTTTTCCCTTTAGTTTTTCACCATTGTGTAACATTAAGCTAGACCCCCCCCCCCCAAAGTGTTACGTAATTTATGCACGAGCCCAAAGTTAAATACCTCATTTTTTCTTCATCAAAACTTATTTTTGAAAATAAAAAATTGTTAAACATTTTCCTAAGAATCTTAAGAACATTTTTTTATTCTCTCGATACTTTCAAAATTCTTAAAAAGTTTCAATATTTTTTTCTATGTTTTTAAGAATCTACATTTTGTTTAGAATTTTTTGAAATCTGTCAATTTTTAATTATTCTGGAATATTTTTTAAAACTTCTACACCTATTAAGTATCTTTTAAAATGATTCGAGTTTTTCCTTAAATTAAAAAAAAAAAAATCTTTCAAAATTAAAAATGTTCCACGCTCCTTTCCGAAATTTGAGCCAATCATTGAAAAAGTTTTGAAATATTTTGAAAAATATTCTCTAAGAATTATTTTTACAAAATAAAAAAATGTAGGAATTTTTAGAAACAAATTTCGTTCGCTTTAAATTTTTCTAAATATTTTTTTCGAAATCTTTAAAAATCTTAAATTTGTTTTAAACATGTACGAACTTCAAAAAAAAATTAATCTTCTATATCTATTCTTTTTTGAAAGTTTAGGAAATCATTCAAAATGTTTTGATATCTTTTTCAATTTTCTCTTGAAATTTATTTTTCAAACAAAAAAAAATCATTTGAGATTTTTTTAGGTATCTTAACATATTTTTTTGTTCTTTTGAAACCTATCAAAATTCTTGAAATGCTCCTTTTTTCAAAATCTTTAATAATCTACATTTGTTAAACACTTTTTGCAATCTTTAAGAGTTATAACATCTGTTCAAAACTTTCAAACCATAAAAATATATTTTTTTTTGTGATTTGAATTTTGCGTAATTTTATTTTAGGCCCTTTATGAACGTACTCCAACTTGAATTTTTTTTCATCTTCTATTTTCTTTTCCGAAACCTTAGGATATTATTGGAAACGTTTTGAAATCTTTTTCAATTTTCTCTTAAAATTTATCATAAAAGTTAAAAATTTATTTATATTTTCCCAGAAATCTCAAGACAATTTTTGTATTCTCTTGAAACCTTTCAAATTTCTTAAAAAGTTTCTAATTTTTTTTAATCGTCAAATTTTCATTAAATTTTGGATAGTGTTAAAAATTTGACGCATTCTAAGTGTTTTTTAAAATGATTCGGATTTTTCCTGAAAATAAAAAAAAGTTATAGTAAGGATGAAATGACAAATCTTTGAGAGAAATATTCATAAGAAGGATGTTGAACATATCAAAAGTTTGTATTTAACTATTTTTATTTTTTCTATGACTTTTTTATATGACTCTGGATAGATTTTCAACGTTCTAAGTACATCCAATTTTTAAAAATAAATCTTTAATGGCAGAAATCATTGAAAAATCAGTAAAAATGTAACGTGTCTTACAAAATGATTGTTTGTTCTTTTCGACATCTGAAAATAAATGTTTCATCTTTCCGCTATTTTCCCATTTTCCGTGAGAAAACCACCCTGTTTCCCCTTTTTTGAGCTCCCTATGCGCTGTCATCCCTGTAATAATAAAACTTTATTCGCTTTGCCACGTCGATCTACGAATAACTTAAATTTTCTTGCTTCAGATCGAAGGAGAGAGTTCAGCTGCATGTTCAAATCAACCCGATCCCGTTACTATAGCCGAAAAATCTACCACGGCAAACGATGTTTGCGGAGATGCAGCTGAGGTATCATCTGTTCATCGTCCTCCTTCCCTGGAGCTCCATGGCTTGCAACAGTACCTAACTCGAGAAGATGTATCTAAAGCAGAGATATGGTGGTCCTTGTTTTCAGTACAAAATCACATAAGTTTAAGGAGCGCCGGAATTGCTTATAAAATGTTTCCGAAAATGTTCCCCGACAGTGTCATTGCTTCACGCATGGAATTGGGTAAAACTAAAATGTCTTACAATATTGTGCATGGTTTGCGCCATATTTCCATGACTTGGTAGTGAAAGACGTTAATGGCACTGATTGTTTTGTTGTTTTTTTCGATGAGAGCCTAAATAAGTTTTCACAACAGCAGCAAATGGACATTTGTTTAAGATATTGGGACAAATCAAATGACCAAGTTACTAGTAGATACTTCACCTCTGCATTCTTAGGACACGCTACTGCGAATGATTTGCTGAAAGCTTTCCTTGAATCGCTTAAGCCTTTCATGTTACGAAAGATACTTCAGGTCTCTATGTTTGTGTTCATGGGAACTTGTGGTTTGCATGTAGGAAACAATGCATTCAAAACAGGATTCAATGATAAGACTACAGACTGGCATGTTATATCTTTTCTGAGGGCTGTGTATAACCTATTTAAGGATGTTCCTTCACGTAAGAGTGATCTCATTAGTTACTCAGGATCTAGTCTATTGCCTCTTAAATTCTGTTCTATTCGTTGGCTAAACAATTCCTCTGTTGCTAAAAGAGCAAAAAAATTGCTTCCAAACTTAAGCAAGTTTAAAACAGGCATTGAGAGTGATAATAGTCATGCAGGGATAAAGAGTTATAGCTATGGTGTTGTAAAAGAGGCACAAAAAGATAAACTTATGCCCTGTAAATTGGCTTTTTTTAGCTTTATTGCTGAAGAAATTGAGCCATTTCTGAAAAGATTTCAAAGTGACGCCCCTATGGCTCCATTCTTGTATACGGAACTAAACTCTATAATAGTGATTTTGTTAAGCATGATTGTAAAGAAAGAAATTATGACCAAAGAGACCTCTGTGTTCAAAATAGATTTAAAAGACAGTAAGAATCTTATTCTTGTTAAGGAATTTCCTTGAAGTTTTTCAGTAAAAACTGAGTTATGTAAAGTCAAGGTTACTGATAAAGAAATTCTCCAGTTTAAGACAGACTGCGTGAAAATTGTGAAACAAATTTCTCTTAAATTAATTGAAAAATCTCCTTTGAAGTACAAATTGTGCAAAGGCATAACGTTTTGTGATCCATCTTTGTTAGCTGATCAGAAGAATACATGTTTATCTCGTTTAGAAAAAGCTTTGGAAATATTTCAGGAGAAACAGTGGCTCTCAGGAAGCCAATGTGATTTAGTTTTAAAGGAATTTAAGAATTTATGTTCTAAACCTGATGTGATATTATCCTGTAAGGCCTATGATAAGGAGAACGAGCGGTTGGACCACTTTTGGAGATCTTTAATTGCAGCACACAAGGGGTAGATTCACTCTGGAACTTTCTGAAGAAAGTTTTCATACTCAGTCAAGGCAACGCATTTGTGGAGCGAGGATTTTCTATTAATAAAGAAATCATTGTCGAAAATCAAATAAATGAGTCTCTTATTGCCCAGAGACAGGTTTATGATGGACATCAAGTCTTAGGTGGTTTACTTAAAATGGAAGAGATACCCAAATCAATGATTCTAAAGGTCCGCAATTCAAGAACTCTTTATGAAGAGTCTTTGCAAAAGAAAAAAGTGGAGAAGATTTTAAAAGGAAATGAAGATGTTAAAAAGAGAAGACTGGTTGAAGAAATTGAAAGCCTAAGGAGAAAAAAAATGAAGATTTTGACTGATAATCAGAAAGAGGTAGCAAACATTGATCAACAGCTAGAGGCTTTGTGTGGTTCTGTTGTCATTTAATTGCCTATCATTAGGCTTCTTTTCGCTTTTTATTGTTGCTAATTTTCAATATTTCTTGTAATATATTTTTATTCACTGTACTAAAGAATGTGATGACCGTTTCTTTGTAAAAATAAAGTTTAATTCTGAGTTTTTAATTTGTAGTTATTTATTTATTGATAGTTTGGAGACATGTCCTTGATATAATTAATCCATACTAATATGTAAAGCGCATTTTTATGACTTGTTTCACTTTTTGTCTTGGCACATTATTGAAACCTTAATCGCTTTTATAATAATTTCCTGTCAGGGAAATTTGTCTAAATGTCAGGGAAATGTCAGGGAAATTGAAAAATTCAATCTTGTGGCCACCCTGAGGCTTCGAATTTTAAATTTCACAATATTGTAGTTTCAAGATCGCTATGATTCCAGTTTTTTTTTCAAGTTGAGTTTGAAATTTTCAGTATTTTTGAACATTTTCAAATAAGAAATAATTCACTTTTCCATGCCTACTTCAAAAATCTTCTCATTTTAACGGCTTGAATATGGTAATTAATTTTTCTTATTCTTAACTTTTCATTGTTTTGAACTGGAAATTTTGCAACTATCAAGTCTTTGAATTTGATATTCTACGATTTCAACAAATTTTCAAAAATAAATAATTTTCTACGATTAAAATTGAAACCAAATAATTTGGTATATTTATATTTAAAATTATGAAATTTAAAACTGACTAAAATTGATACCAAATAATTTAGAATATTTACATTTAAAGTGATTAAATATGAAACTGACTATGAAGGCTTTCAATATCAAATTTTGGCTATTAAACATTATTGTACAATATTAATATTCAAATTCTCAATATAAATCTAAAATATATCACGGCCTCTAAAAGCTTCCAGGTCATTAATGATGATTACCTATGTTCAATAGAAAGAGCATGGAGAACCCTATCTTACCTGTAGTGAAAAGAACAATTTTCTAATTCATATCAAAAGAATTATAAATCGTTCAAGAAGAAAGCGTCTGTTCAAAAGCAACTGAATACTTATTTTCACGAGTAAATAATAAAATGTTGATTTAAAAAAAATGTAAGAGGTTAGGTAATTAAAAAAAGAAGACGATCGAAGACAAGTGTAGAGTAAGCCCATGAAATAAGTGGTGTAATCATAAGAAAAAGGAAAATTTTTCCTCTGACAGGTGCCAATTTTTACGGTTCATTGCCATGTACATGTATAAGATGACATATAAATAGCACCTGCGAATTTTCAATCACTTACCTGGATGTAAAGGTTCTGGCAATAACCTTCAAAGTTGCCGGAAATTCAGGTACAATTTCTTGATATTGATTTTACAGGAAAAAGTCTCAAACAAAAGTTGGTCTACGTCGGAAAATGCATATTTTCATTCTCATATCATTTTTTGATAAAATTGATACATTTTGAGGAAGCGTCGATTAAAGAAATGCCAGAACAATCAAAAGCTATTTTTCTGTACAGCAAGTCATTTTTTCGAAAATTGTCAAGAGAGAAAAAATAGTCCCCAGCAGGTGTACTCCAACATTAGCGAGGAATATTTAATTCAAATATTTATATTTGCCAAGTTATGCTCATTTTTCATTCTTTTTTCCATTTTTCCTTTCACCTGCTCTATCTTTAGCAATTTAAAAGAAGGTGTTCTCAAAATTAGTACATCAATAGTATAAGTCTTGTGTAACAAATTGGCGTCAGCTAATTTCAGGTGAAATAATAACTTATTCTCCTATAAACAATAATAAACAGAGTCGCGTTCTCAGCTTCTAATTGCCGTAGAAGGTTGTAATAAAGCTGAATAGGGTAAGGAGGGGCAACGCCAACCAGTTAACAGTCAATGATTTTTTTTAAGTTAATAAGATGTGGAACTGATCCACTTTTTTTTCATTTCGAGTCCTACATTATGGTATATCATATTTCTATAAATATTAATTACATTAATGAAACAATGATTTAATAATTCAATTATTTCCAACAAGCTGTATTTCGCCGGCTTTGCCCCACACCCGAGGGCAAAGCCAACCGCAGCTTTTTATGAAAATCAAAACATCTGAAGATGGCAAAACATGATGGTTCGCTTCTGTGGTATTTTATATACTGGAAAAATTACCTTAAACATTTCCAGCAAGAAGAATAAGTTATTTTTAATAAAAATAGTGATAGCTGCGATATAACCTCTTATGCGTTGACATAGCACTAGAGACGGACTACGCGCAAAGGTTTCTACCATACCAATACAAAACACCCGCTCTACCGACCGGATTTAAAATAATAATATTTAATAGTTTCTTGCATGTAGCCCAGAAGATAAGTTGCTGTCCTACATTACCGATCACTTATCGACAAAACTTATGACACGTTTATAACCTAAGCAAGTGTTAGCTATTATTTTGGCCATGCTTGCCCCACTGGTGAAGCCTCATTTATTTACGATTTTTAAAATATTTGGGACTTGAATTAGGTTCAACTATTTATAATGAAATAATGTGATATTGTGTTATCTGTCAAAATATAAAATTTTCATACTGTAAGTATTGCCATTAATGTTGAAAACTTTATATTTCTGCTGGCGCATCTTCTTCTCTTTCGTTGTCAAAACTGTTTTCTGCATCATTTTTCTATTATATCGTCAATTTTCAAGATTTTGGTACGTAACACTATCTCTATGACATAATAGATTTATTCAATGCAAAGTAATATTAAAATTGTTAAATAATAGCTATGTTATAAGCAAAGTCGCCTTTGCCCCAATGGTTGGCGCTGCCCCTCCTTACCCTATTATTCTAAAAAATTAAATAACAAAATCGCTTTACTTTCACATTTACATTATTTATTATTATTAAATTTTATACTTTTTCCGTTAGAATGTATTCGATCTTTATTACCGTGAAGAAAGTCAATTTCCCGGACGCAGCATGGGGTCGTCTCAGATTTTTCGACAGCCACTGGCGTAGGCGTAGACGGTTACACTGCTTGTAGCAGAAGTTTCATTACAAATTCTTCGTGGTGCATTTTTAATGCAATTATATAATATACAGCGCTTCTGTTCCAGAATGTATCCTTTTTTGTAAAAAAATGTTATTTTGTAGGTTGAAAATACAACTATTCTGGTAGAAAATAAGTCTGATTTTTTTCAGGATTCAACTATTTTGTGAAAAATTCATCTTTATTTGTTGACTTTAACTTAATTGATTTCAAATGAAAATATTTTGTAGTTACGTAACTTAAAGTTTGTACTTTATTGTGCTATGTCTGAATGAGCAGTTCCGAGTCGAGATACGGATAATAATATTGTATACATTTAATATATAGTTTAATATGTAGTTTAATGTTCAAGCCGAACGGATGATTTTTAAATAAGAAAGTTACTTCTCAACCAAATATTTTTTGACTTTCCAGGAAAATAATGAAATTTTTAATAGAATACATTCATTTTCAAGCATATGATTACATTTTTACACGTAAACTATTACTTTCAAACAGGAAAGTTCATTTTCAACGAAATAGTTCAATTCCGACAATTTTTAAACCAAACAGACAAATTTTGAAGAAAAGTGAAATTAAAAAAGAAATTAATTTTCAACGGAACAGTTCAATTTTCTAACAAAATATTTGTATTCTCTGTCTCAAAAAGAAACCAATTTGAAAGAAAGTAGTTACATTTTCAACCAAAATTATGAACCTTCAAGCAACGTAACTGAAGTTGTAACAAAGTAGTTCAACTGTGAAGGAAGTAGTTCAATTTTCAAGCAGAAAAGATGAATTTTGAAAAAAAGCTGAATCCTCAGTGAAATTCGATTAATTTTTTACCAAAATGGTTGAATTTTGAAGCACAGGAAATGCGATTTTTTTCACGAAAAGAGATAAATTTTGAAAAGAACAAGCGGAATACGTCACCAAAAATCGAAAAAATTGTCTGCTAAATTGTTGAATTTTGAAGGAAGAAGCCTAATTTTCTTAAAGCAGTTGCATGATAAAAGTAACAATATCATTTTTCAAGAAAAGAATTACTTTTCAACCAAGTAGTAAAATTTTTACAAAAAAGACCAATTTTAAAACGAAATTGGAACCAAGACAGAAAAAGAGTCCTCAAAATTGTTGCAGTTTCAAAGAAAAAGGACGAATTTCCCAAAAAACAGTTGCATCGTTATGCTAACAATATGATTTTTCAATGAAAGAATTTCTTTTCAACCAAGTAGTTGAACTTTCTACCAATCTAGGGAAAATTTTAAAAGAATACACGATTTTTCAACCATGTAATAACATTTTGAACCAAAACAGATGAATTCTCAGCGAAAATTAGGAATCCTTAGCCAAAAGCATTGAAGTTTTATCAAAGTAGTTCAACTGTCAATTAAGTAGTAAAATTTTCTACCAGAAAAGAGAAATGGAAATAAGTGCGCATTCTCGGTAAAAGTGAGATTAATTTTCGAGGAAAATGCTTTAATTTTCAACCAAAGTAAATGCGATCTATTTACCAGGAGAGATAAATTTTGAAACGAACAAGCCTAATTTTTAACCAAGAATCGAAAAAAATTTCTACTCAATTAGTGAATTTTCAAGGGAAGAAGAATCATTTTCTTCAAAGCAGTTGCATGCTCAAACTAACAAAATCATTCTTCAAACTAATGAAATATTTTTCCACAACATAGTTGATCTTTCTGCCAATATAGTGGAAACTTTAAAGGAACACATGATTTCTCAACGAAATAATTACATTTTCAACCAAAACAGATGAATTCTCAGCGAAAAATGTAATACTTCACGTTACTTAACTACAATATATTTTAATTTGAAACCAATTACAGTTGAAGTCAACAAATAAAAATGAATTTTCCACAAAATAGTTGAATCCTGAACAAAATCAGATTCATTTTCTACCAGAATAGTTGAATTTTTAACTTAAAAAATGACAGTTTTTTTTACAAAAAAGGATAGATTTTGGAACGGCAATTATAGAAATGGTGACGCTGATTTAACCGTACGATCGTAGGCTTAAAAATTACGAGTATATTTATAATATAATACGTGTAATTCAATCACAAAGAGTATGAAATGCACTTACTGACATATGGTTAATACAACTTATTTATATTTGTGGTACAAAGCTGTAATATGTGTGTTACTTTTGCTATTATATGAAATGTGTAATTCTATAAACACTTCCCTGAGTCAACTATCTTTAAAATGCTTGCGTTTAGCAATACCCCTTGTATGAATGATTTACCCGACTCGGTTTGTTTTGTTTAGAACAGGCGCGTCTCGCTCGCGTCTGCCCTCATAAGCAACAGGAATCGGATGGCCGTGCCATACAGGATGTCTGTTCTGCAGAACAGACATCCTGTATGGCTGTATCTATACCATCAATAAAATAGGGTTCATCTAATCATAAATACTGTTGTACCGTCAATTTATTTCTATCAGTGGGAAACGCTATATATTATATAATTGCAATAAAAATTCACCGCGAAGAATTTGTAATGAAACTTCTGCTACAAGCAGTGTAACCGTCTACGCCTACGTCAGTGGCCGTCGAAAAATCTGAGACGACCCCAAGCTGCGTCCGGGAAATTGACTTTCGTCACTGTAATAAAGATCGAATACATACTAACGAAAAAAGTATAAACTTTAACAACAATAAGTAATGTAAATGTGAAAGTGAAGCGATTTTGTTATTTAATTGTTTAGAATAATATTTAGCTTTATTACAACCTTCTACGGCAATTAGAAGCTGAGAACGTGACTGTTTATTATTGTTTATAGCAGAATAAGTTATTATTTCACCTGAAATTAGCTGACGCCGATTTGTTACACAAGACTTACAATATTGCTGTACTAACTTTGAGAACACCTTTTAAATTGCTAAAGATAGAACAGGTGAAAGGAAAAATGGAAAAAGAATGAAAAATGAGCATAACTTGGTGAATATAAACATTTTAATTAAATATTCCTCACTGTCACGTCCCGAGCAATAGGCAAGGGTAGTATGGAAAATAGGAAAAGAGAGAGACCAGTGTGCTGATTAAATCAGGCTGGTGAGACCTGACCAATTATTTGTTTGTGGGTTTGTCTGTCACTTATCAGCCCTACGCGGACTGTGTCAGAGTACAGTGTTTAAATGAGTGAGAGATAGCTGCTTTAACAATTATTGTATTATAAGGAATAAGAACAGAGTTAAAAGTTACATAAAATAAACTTACATTTACCTTTCTATGTTTGAAAGGGCGAGGGTGAATTGATTTTTCGGTTGGATTTCGGCTTATCACGTAAAACACCGACGGAATTCTACTGGATGATAAATTAAATTAACTCGGATGTCATTCAATAATGAAAAGACGTATTGGCGTATAAACACTTTTTAGTAGTAGTAGTGCGATACAATATTCTATAACGATACCCAATCTACACTTGAGTTCTTTTCGCGAACGTTCAACACTGTGGACTTTATTCGTAAAAGACTCATTTTACGACGGCCGAAAGTCTCAGCCGAAGGGACTTAGTTCAAGACTCGAACACTTTAACTATTTTAAGTTTGAACTTGAAAGTACATGACTTAATCAGAGTGTTTCTTTGGTCACAATGAGATAGAAGCCGTAACTTTGTCAAAGTGATTCGTTAATCGTAGTTCGAAGTGAACAGTAAGACTGCCGAGAACGTAAGACGATTAACAAGGGTGGCTCTGGGGTTTATATACGCTGGGTACGAGCCAGAAGTTACGTACGATTTACAAATTGGTGGTTTGGCACGTATGTTTTGCAAATTGGTGGTTTGGCACTCGCGACACTCGATATTAAGTTTTGTATGGCTCGTGTGAGTGACTAATAGTTCATTCCTCCGAGACTTCCGGTGATCGGTTGTATGTTTCTAGATCAGCGAGAAGCTATTTGATACTTGCAACTGTCCTTATTGCATGTCGAACGATTCGTGCGGATGACTCATGCTATCGTCAGCAACCGTGGACAGTGGTCGCGTACTTCAACTCTCGACCTTTCAGGAGTTTAAATTTTATATGCTAACTTAACTATAGGCGATATCTCTAGTCAGACACTTTGGTCACAATCTTGTCTGACTATGCTTATGTGTCTCCACTAGGTGGGTTATACTTTAATAGTAAACAGTAGTATGACATTATGTCGATAAATTATTACTTTAATTTAAAAATACGTGTTTATTCATATTCCATATGATTAGTTTTGACTTTGTTATTGTTTATGTTACGAATTATTAGGTGTATGCATACATTCGTATGTTATTAAATATACTTAATTATGTTATAGCGGTACAGTCTGCAATTACCATCTCTCATTAACTGAACATATGCTAAGTTATCGGTATTCCCTGAGTTTTTATCCCTTCATGGTAACACTTTAAGTATTTCGTGGTTTCTATCTTACCGACCCACTATGGGCCAGGCGACCGAAATTTTGGCCAAAAACAAAGTATGGATTTTGAAGACAGGCTACTATTTATTGTTTTGTACACGGAAAAAATTAGTTGTTGAAATTTTGAATGACTGAGTCAACTACTCTAGGATAGGGCTAAACGTATGTCATAAATTGGAAGAATCGTCTTACAAACCTTGATTGATACATGTTTATAAAGTAGAAAGAGTTGTCGAAAGTACAAAATAATTTCAATGAAAATGTGAAGACCAGAGAAATAGAGTTCTTGAAACACTGATGCACTAATGCTTCGAAGCCAGTCAATGAAACTTTCGATCACTCCTAACGGGTTTTTAGAAAACAGTATAGCCAAGTTAAAAAAATATATATTTCGCGGTTATATTTACTATTCTGTTATTCACATAGACTCACGCGTAAGTTATATTTATTTTTACAGATACACACGAACCTATGAAAAATCGAAACAAATTTGGCGGGATTCGAACTACCTAACGCCTATCGAACGCAACTTATCCCTAAAAACTAGACCCCACGGCTAACTTGACACATTGAATATTTTGCAAAAGTCTCAGTGAAGAGCCAAATTTAAATCCGCGCTCATTTGTTCATTGCCGGTGACCGCGACTCCATTTAGACTTATATATATATATATATTTATTATTCGGTTTCGGTTTCGATTCCTTTGGAATAGAATCGAAGGGCTTATGACAAAGCCACCGAACGCGTCCTCGGGTTGCGGATAGAGGGTCCCTGTACCAAGTGTTTCTGCTGAATATGGTTACAATAATTAATAAGCAGTCGCGGACAATTGTCCAGGGATGGTCCCGAAGGAATAACCCCCAAGCGAAGGCGTGAGAACCGTGCCGAAAGCTGAATGTCACCTGGGTGAGGTGTCTCTAACGGTGATTCTGGGAAATCGAGTATACAGCCTTATCCTTGCATGCGGGGCTCTACAAGGATGGACGAACCCTTTACCTAGCTGCTCGTGGGAACAACAATGACAACACCAAACATAGTTGTAGTAAGTGCGGTTCAAAACAATCGAACGCGCAGGGCTCCCGACAATGGGTCGGACAACAATGCCGACTACCCTACAGTGGGGGAGCCAATCAAGACGGAGTCAATGCGATTGTCCGGCGGAATCTTGTTACTTTTAAGTGGACGGATCAACTCAATGACGGCCTGCTGGAGTGCTACGATGCCAGTATGGTCCCTGAACGAGAAGGTTACATGGCACGACTGCATGCTCTGTGGTGCGAGAAACACCCAGAGCTCTCAGACTTTTCGCAACAACGTCTGCGAAACCATGCCGAGAACCTTAGGAAAAGGGGTTATATAAGCGGAGTGCCTACTCAACCGTATTCAGAACAAGCCGGCAACAGAGAAAGAGAGGCGACACTGAGACGAACCGCGAACAGGCATCCAATAGAGGAAGAACGATGCTTCAGGACCCAGAGAAACATCAACATTCAGGTTTCTCCCAAGCCCAAAGATCTGACTGAATTGGATGATGAACTTCGTGGAGATTTTTCCGAAGAATCCGACCTCTGGACTATCAGTTGTGGTGTGTACAATGCAGCGAGAACTTTGGCAGATGCAAGCCGTAAAACAAAACCAACGGTTGATCATAAGACCAAAAGAAGAATGCATCAACTCAGCACAAAGATAGGCTGGGCTCGACAGTACGCGTCCCGCATTCAGTGTGTGATTGACTACATAACATCTGGCAGGAATTTCACTGCCAAGGTTCGACGGTTCGCGCGCGAACTGCAGATCCGTCGTCACACAATCAACAAATCAAAGCTAATGACCATTAGACAGCATATTGTTGACAGAATACGAATACTATCTAACGCTAGGAGAAGTCTAGAGCGGAGAGAGAGGTGGGTCAGAGAAAATCAACAATTTTTATCTGATCCATCTAAACTCTTCCAAGACCCTCCAATTACTGTCGACCATCCGCCCAAACCAGAGGAGGTCGAAGCATTTTGGAGAGAAGTCTACGAGGTCCAGCATCCACTTCAAGAAGACTCAAAGAACATAAATAGCTTCAAGGAGCTGTGCAATGCCCTCATAACTCCTGAGGAAGAATGCCCACCTATCACTACCGAGGAGGTGAAAAACGTATTAAGAGGCATGAAGAACTTTCCCGCTGCGGGACCAGATGGTATCAAGACCTTCTGGTGGAAGAAGTTTCCTTCAACCCACCAGCATCTGGCCCGAATTTTCACCTCATATCTAAAGTCGGAAGAGCCTATTCCGGAGTGGTTGGTGGAAGGGCGCACAGTGCTCCTGCCTAAGACGGGCAACTTAGCTGACCCTAAGAATTACAGGCCAATAACTTGTCTGAACACA
This sequence comes from Andricus quercusramuli, assembly GCA_932178445.1. NCBI lineage: Eukaryota > Metazoa > Arthropoda > Insecta > Hymenoptera > Cynipidae > Andricus > Andricus quercusramuli. The sequence continues at coordinate 369,722 of CAKNXH010060813.1, read as the reverse complement.
CTGCATAATATCTTCACAGCCATCCTAAATGATAGGATTCTTCGGACAGTTGAACCTGTGTGGCGAGAGATGTATGAACAACGTGGCTCGAAGAAAGGCGTAGCAGGATGTCGGGAGAACCTGCTCATCGATAGATGTGTCTGTAAAGATGCAGCATCCTATCAACGATCTCTATCGATGGCCTGGATAGATTACCGAAAAGCTTTTGATACAACCTCCCATAGACTTATCATCTGTCTGTTGGAAAGCTTGAAGGCACATCCACACATCGTGAGATGCATAGAGAGATTAATGCCGCTTTGGAAAACCAGATTTACCATCTTATCTGGAAAATATCGTGTGATCACTAACAGTATCACCTTTCAGAGAGGTGTATTTCAGGGCGACACCATGAGCCCTCTCCTCTTTTGCCTCACATTATTGCCACTATCTCTCGCACTTCGCCATTCCAAAGGGTACCTCTGCGGCAAACCTGGAAATCGAAAGCATAAGGTAACTCATGTATTTTACATGGATGATCTTAAGGCCATGCAATGAGTATAACAGCTGATCGAGTCAGTCCTGAGATAAATATTTTTCACCCATATTTAAAAATAAAAGTTTGAATATCGCGGAAAAATGTTCCGAAAATATTAAAAAATAGTAAATGACCATTTGTGGCAAGGCACAGAGTTGAGGGAAGAAAAAAGTTTATTTATGAAAATTATAAATATTGACCGATGCATTTCCGCTTCAGTATCATGCAATCTGTTTTACCCACAGACCCGTGGAAGTGCGAAGTTGTTTGCTGCGATAGTGCTGCTCTGAAACAGCTGATACGTATTTCAGACACGCACAAAATGGAAAACTTCTTGTAGTGTTCTGGAGCACGGTCGGTATTTCTCCAAATTAGTACAAAACTTTTTTCACAATTCCAAATATTTAGGACCAGAGCCGCCTTCATTCGAGCCTTCTACTTAGCGTGCTAAATTTTCAGTACGATATCTTCTTCCGTGCGGACGTAAGTTGACATGGGAAAGTATCGATATAGCTTCCAGTTTTATTTTATTCGGAATTTTTTTTTTCAAAACTTCCACCAGAAAAGACCAGAGCCGTAAACATTATTGTCTCCTCTTTCATTTCCCAAACTTTGAGCGCGATATCTTATTTCTTTTGGACGTAAGTTTACATTGCAAATTTGAGGACTAGCTTGGTCACGTGACCCTCTCGTTACATGGCCTTAAGCTCTATGCTAGAAATCAAGAGAAACTACATCTAGCTCTAAAAATTGTCACAGAGTACACTCAAGAGATTGGAATGGAGTTCGGGTTAGAGAAATGCGCCAAGGTTAATTTGAAGAAAGGAAAACTTACCGGCATCCCCGAAGATCCTGAACTCGTTGACAGAAGCGCTATACGACACCTTTGCGCTGGAGAGACCTATACATACCTGGGCGTGCCACAAAGCCGCATTCAGGACGTAACATCTATAAAGGATACTCTCCGATGCAGATACAAACGTCTCCTCCGACAGATATGGTCTTTCGAACTGTCGGCGAGGAACAAAGTATCTGCAACGAACATGCTTGCCGTCCCAGTAGTACTCTATTCATTTGGAGTAGTTCCATGGACGAAGGACGAGCTCAGATCCCTCGACATCGGGTCCCGAAAGGTTATGCACATGAACAAAAGCATGCACCTTAAGTCTTCTGTTCCACGACTTTACATCTCACGCCGTCAAGGTGGTCGTGGAATACTGAATCTTGAAAGTCTTCACAACAGGATTATTCTGGGTACAGCACATATTGTCGCAAATGGACAAGATCCTCTTCTTAAAATGGTCAGAAAACACGAAGAAGTAGGCAAAGGGGCGTTTATTTACAAAGCAGCAGAAGAGGCTGCTGAAACACTCGGCCTTGACTTCAATATCAGGGGTGAGCGAAATGCATCAAATCTTATCCATATTGAATACTCACTCCTGAAGGCCCGGATTAAGAAAGCACAGGAGAAAAACTTCCGCGAAGAGCTCCTCGACAAGAGAAGTATGGAAGATCAGTCGATGTCGTATGAGCTGACGTTTGCTTTCCTTACATCACCCGGATTGAAGTCGGGCACAGAGGGCTTCATTTTGGCATGTCAAGATGGTGTCATTTCCACTCTAGCATACCGTCGCCACATTTTGAGCCAAGATATTCCCGATGATAGCTGCAGAGCGTGTCATGAACACCCCGAGCATCTAGGACACATACTATCTAGTTGTCCAGCTCATGCGGGAACAACCTACATCCAAAGGCGCAATGCGGCACTGAGAGTGCTTTATTACCATCTCTGTCACTCTTACGGCATTAGCCCAAATACCTCTCCGCTGAACGCCCCTAGAGAAATAGAGTCAATTGTCGAAAATGAAAAGTGCCGCATATATTGGAACTTCATATTCTCGACAATTGTTTCTGTTGCGCACTCGAGGCCTGACATGGTTCTTCTTGACTTCGAGAAACGAACCATGTTCGTTATCGAATTTTCGGCACCAGCGGACAAAAACGTCACAGCGAAGGAGAAAGAAAAGAGTCCTGATCATTGGCGCTCTCGGAGGTGCCAAGGATTCACTTGTTAATAGCCTGAAAAGCATCCCTGCGTGTCAACAAAATGCTGAGACACTTGCAGGGAGAATGCAGAAGGCGGTCGTCCTTAGGTCGCTCCGTGTCCTCAGGGTGCACGAGACTTTCACCGGATCATCGTATTGAATTCGCGCAGACTGTAACCACCAATCTCACGGTCGTGAGACGTGGTTACAGCTGAAATTTTACCGCGATTTCGCTGGGAGCGGGTGCAATTTTTCAGATTAGCACCTGCTCCCGGCGAAATCCTGCGGTTGTCCTTATGACAAACTTTTAACTATATATATATATATATATATATAGTATATAGTTCAAAGTACTTAAAACCCGATTCTTACATATATATGCATTGTTAATTTGGTTGAATATGTCTTAAAAGGTTACGAAATGACTGCAATATCTGTAAAACATTATACAGAAGTATATAGTATGCATAATGCATATAGTCGTCAATTGATACTTTTCACAAGTTCGCGCTTTCGATTCTCTCCACTCCGAAACTTCACACCCAAATGAGAAAAATGAGGTACCGTTTTATTCACTATGATGTATACTTTTAGCCTGACGTGCCCCATTTTGCCCGTTTTCACTTGCAAAAGAAAAAATTTGCTTCAAGCAACCGAGCGCGCGAGCTTCTTTCCTGAACCCACGCAAACGTTCAATTCACTCTTCCACCCATTATAGAGAAAATCTGAATAATTTTAATATTTTTACAAATAAACAATCATCTCAATTATTGGGAAGTAATTCAATCGAATATTATTAATAATAACTAATTAATAATAAAAGTAATAGTAGTAGTTAATTACTATTAATAATAAGTGTAATAGTAGTAATTAATTACTATTGTAGTTCTGTTGGAATCCTGTATTTGAAATTTTTCATAGCGATTTGAAGTTATCCTCGTAAAATTGAAAGTTCAGTTTTTTTACTGCCTGGTAGATAACTGAATTATCTTTCTCACAAGTAAAATGAAAGTTTCTGGTTATAAGTATAAGCCATTACTATGGAGATCTCACTTGAGACGCTCTGTGCAGGTAAGTGCTCTGTGTATTGACGTTTAGGTGATTATTAGATTTGTTTTTCAGTTTGATTTTCGATTTGAAATATCTTTATCTATTACTGTAAAAGAATGTCGAATTTTAAAAAACGAGAAATCCTTGATTTGATGGTGAAAAATGGAAACATCGGTATGGCTGTTGATTACATTATTCAGACTTTAAACATTGACATTTCCCACGTGAGTTGCAAGTCATTGACCAAACTGAAGAATGCAATTTCTTCTCTTTATTCCAGGCGCAATGCTAAATTTTTCGCTGCAAACAGAATGACTGACAGATTTGAATTGCAAAACGCTCAATGGTTAGACTCAAATTTCGAGATCCCGCATTTAGATATAAACCGGCAGGAAAGCAGTCAAAGAGACATTCCTGGTCAAAGAGCAGGTCCTGGTCGACCTTTCCTTGAATTTAAAGATAAGTCTTTGAGGTCGAAACGCCGAGAAGTGGCCACGCTTAGCATTGAACATAATAATGATTTACAAAAATTGATGATGGCTTCTTCTTATGCAGCAAAACAGAAGAAAGATAAGAAACTGAAAAAAAGTCATCGACGACCTGACAAAAGATAAAGGATCATCTGAAAAGATGAGAAAGATATCAGTATTACCTTTAAAAAGAAAGACTCCTTTAGAAGCGCTGGTTTTTATATTGGATGACCGTTTAACAAAATAGATCTACACTCGTCTGCGATTAGAGTCTAAGGTATCTGGCGCAGATATATGGCCTTCATATAATGAAGTCAGAAAAGCAAAATTAGAACTTAGACCTTCAAAAGAATTTATTTTTATTGATGATTGTGTGGCTCAAGTTCAACTTCAAGCTCTCTTAAATCACACGGCTGAACAAATAGTTCAGATGCAAGAAGAAGTAGTATTTCATGCTATGGATGCAGCAGAATGTCTTGAATTGAATGTAACTCTTACATGTTCTTGGGGATTTGATGGGAGCTCAGGCCATTCCGCTTATAACCAGCGATATGATAATAATCAAGAGGAACGGGAAAATGATGAAAACTTATTTGCGACTTGACTCATTCCTTTAAGCTTAAGTTCTGAACACGGCGTTATATTATGGCACAATAGAAGCTCTCAATCACATCGATTTTGTCGTCCCATTCAGTTATGCTACGTGAAGGAATCGAAAGATATAATCTTGAACCAAAAACAGGCAGTTGAAAATGAAATAGAGAAACTTCAACCTTTTGTCGTTGTTTCCGGTTCTAGTCGCATCATTATACATTTTTCTCTGCATCTCACTTTGATTGATGGTAAAGTATTAAGTATAATAACAAATACAAAGTCAATGCAATCATGTCCTATTTGTCATGCAACACCAAAAAATTTCAATAATTTGTCTAACAGAGATTCTGGAATTTTCACTGCACACCCGAAATCTTTATGTTATGGTATCTCTCCCCTTCACGCATGGATTAGATTCCTTGATTGCTGCTTACATATTTCTTACAGACAAAAAGTGGCAAGTAAGGAGCGAAGAAAATAAAAATAAAATGAATGAACGAAAAAAGTACATCCAGAACATTATGTGGGAAAAATTTCGATTGCTGATTGATAAGCCGAAATCAGGAGGCAGTAGCAATACGAATAACGGAAACACTGCTCGTAGGGCATTCAGTAAACCAAAACTTTTCGCTAACTGTCTTGGTTTGAATGAGCAGCTTGTTGAGAATTTCCAAACGATTTTAATTGCCTTGTCGTGCCAATTTCCCATTGATGCAACTGCAGTTGAAGAAAAATGTATTTCCACTGCCAAAATTTATGTTTTGCATTATAATTGGTACCCCATGCCCTCTACAGTCCACAAGATATTAATTCATGGTGGAGAAATACTCAGCAACAGTGTGTTGCCAGTAGGAATGCTAGAGGAAGAAGCTTCTGAAAGTAAAAATAAAGATTACAGGATGGACAGGCGCAATAATAGCAGAAAGAATAGTCGATCAAACAATCTTGAAGATTTATTCAACAGGTCAATGGATTCATCAGATCCGATTGCTTCCACAATGAGTATAAAATCTCGAATATCTTATAAGAAACAGTTGGTTCTCCCGAAAGAAGTACAAGATTTAGTCGTTATTCCAAATGAAAGTACTAATGTCAGCCATGCAGATTTAGAAACGGAGTTAGATACTGAAGATGAATCACTCGATGAATGTGAAGAGCTTAATCTTCCTAGAAATTATTTAGATAACCTAGAAATTTCAGATGAAGGCTAGTAAGCAAATGTATCTACTCTGGCCATTCGCTATGTGAGAGGTAAGGGGACTAGCAATAATCCAGCACCCCGTTTTGTGAGAGGCAAGGGGACTTGCAATAATCCAGCACCATATTTGGTAAGAGTTTAAATTTTGATTTTTGTAACTACATATTCATAATCAGCGACTCCAAAAACCTCCGAATAACTATTTTTAGCCAATTCCATAGACTTTTCAAAATTGCGGGCGTCATATTGAGTCAGCCATTTTGAATGTGGAATGTTTGACTACATATTCGTAATCAGCGACCTCAAAAACTCCCGAGTAACTATTTGTAGTCGATTCCATGTATTTGTCTAAATCTTCGCCGCCATATTGAGTCCGCCATTTTGAATTTTGAATTTTTGACTGCATGTTCGTAACCAGTGACCTCAAAAACCCCCGAGTAACTATTTTTAGTCGGTTCCATATATTTTTCTAAATCTTCGCCGCCATATTGAGTCCGCCATTTTTAATTTTTAATTTTTGACTGCATATTCGTAATCAGCGACCTCAAAACCCCCGAGTAACTATTTTTAGTAGATTCCATATATTTTTCTAA
>CAKNXH010060813.1:314211-363245 GCA_932178445.1 Andricus quercusramuli | reverse complement strand
AAAACCCCCGAGTAACTATTTTTAGTAGATTCCATATATTTTTCTAAATCTTCGCCGCCATATTGAGTCCGCCATTTTGAATTTTGAATTTTTGACTGCATATTCGTAATCAGCGACCCCAAAAACCCCCGAGTAACTATTTTCAGTCAATTCCATATATTTTTCAAAATCTTCGCCGCCGTATTGAGTCCGCCAATTTGAATTGTTGACTGCATATTCGTAATTAGCGACCCCGAAAACCCCCGAGTATCTATTTTTAGCCGAATCCGTAGACTTTCTGAATTTTGGCAAAAATTTCGGTCGCCTGGCCCATAGTGCGACCGTAGTACAGTTACTATACCTAGGTTCAAACTCATAGAAGATCGGTAATGCTATAATTTGTAGTTAATGGAGATAGCCTGAAGGATGTACGATAAGGTAGGTTGCGCCTAGTTGGGCGTTAAAATAAAATTTTTCTAAATTTCGGGATGTAACACTCACTAATGTTGGAGTACACCTGCTGGGGAGTATTTTTTCTCTCTTGACAATTTTCGAAAAAATGACTTGTACAGAAAAACAGCTTCTGATTGTTCTGGTATTTCTTTAATCGATGTTTTCTCGAAATGTATCAATTTGATCAAAAAATGATATAGGAATGAAAATATGCATTTTTCGAAGTAGACCAACTTTTGTTTGAAACTTTTTCCTGTAAAATCAATATAAAGAAATTTTATCTGAATTTCCGGCAACTTTGAAGGTGATTGTCAGCACCTCTACATCCAGGTAAGTGATTGCAAATTCGTAGGTGCTATTTATATGTCATCTTCTACATGTAAACAAATTTTCAACCTCTTTCGAGTCATGGCAATGAACCGTAAAAATTGGCACATTTGCCAGGTCGCCACAGCTCACCTCTTCCACTCATACCTGGCAATCAGCCATTTTTACGTTTAGCATAGTAAGTCGAACCTATCAGATGAAAATTTTTCCTTTTTCCTATGATTACACCATTTATGTAATGGGCTTACGGTCTAGAAGTGGGGAATCGCGAATGTGCGACAAATGGAACATCCGGCCTTAAGGGTATATAATTAATTTTTTTTTAAATGAAAAATAAGGAAATTCTTTATTTTTCGTCTTTTATTAATACTTTTACAAAAACTTGACACTGTTACAAAGTCATCTGCGGTGGAAACCCAAGAAACAATTGCTAGTCCTGTCATAAAAGAGAGGTTGCGATTATATCTCGAAAACTGAAGCCGATTCTCTCTTCACCTATTGGTTGGATTTAAATTCGCCGCCTATGCTTTAGAATCGATATTAGAATCGAGAAGTGCGGTCTAGAATAATGTTTAGGTTAAGAACAGAGCTGCGTATTATGAGCCAAGGCATGAGCACATTGATGATTGATTATAGCTGACGATATGTTCGTAAGAACTCATCGCTTGGGGGGAGGTGGCTCCAGTTTAAAAGGGGAAAACCAGCTAGATGATGGTGGCTAAGAATTTGCGGCGTTGTGCCGGCTATGTACGTTCCCCGGATCCCCCCTTATCAATTGAGGGTGACACCACGTGACACCACGAGTCACTCACGCTGAGTCTATGAGTTCTTACTTCTTACGTCTTATGGTTGATTCCCGAGTGATTCGTTTGGTGGTGGTGAATGCTAGGGATACAAGTCGAGTCCGGAGTTTGAATTGTACAATTTTGACTGACTCTTAATCCATTTAAAATTGAACAATTTACATATTTTAAAATCAAATATTGAAATTTTCAAAAAGTTAAGTCGTCAGTATTTAAAGAAGTGAAAACGTTCAATTTAATTAAATTTCAAGTTTTTGTAAAATATTGTTTTAGTCTACAATGTTTCAATGTTTATCCACTACGTGTCAAACTTAAAAACAGTTATTATTTAATTAGTAGTAATAATAGTATCTTCATATAAAATGAGCAATTACAAAATCAAAATATGTACAATTTGAACGGTACAATTTCAATTCTTTTATTTAAAGAGAATTTCATTTGTAAATAACTTTAAGATAAATTGAGAAGTTTTAAAAAAATTAGCCTTTTGAGAAATACGAAATATTTCATAATACTGAAAAGTGTTTATTATGATTCCTAAGAAAATTGATAATTAACAAAATTATCAAAACATACTCTTGAAGATTCTATAAGCAGTAAAAAAATTTTATGAAAATTTTGATTGATTTTAATAAATATGTACAAGTTATGAAAAAATTTCTAAAATAATAAAAAATGTATAAATATTTCAAAAAGTCTAAAACAAAATGTAGATTTTTGAACATTTTGAAAATCAGTTAAAAACATTGTTATGAATTTCACATGATCTTGAAATAATTAAAAAATCAAAATATCTACAATTTGAACGTTGCAATTTTAATTCTTTTATTTAAAAACAATTTCATTTGTAAATAACTTTAAGATATATTGAGAAGTTTTTAAAAAATTAACTTTTTAAAAGTACGAAATAATTCATAATACTGAAAAGTGTTTATTATGATTCCTAAGAAAAATGATAATGAACTCAATTGTCAAAACATACTCTCTATAATTTTATAAGAAATTTTTTTCTATTTCAAAATATTGTAAACAAATTTTATGAAAAATTTGATTGATTTTATTAAATTTCTACAAGTTATGAAAAAATTAAAAAAATTTAAGTTTCCGGTACCGAATAGTAAAGGACGCTTGTTTATTCTGTGCTATCTTTTTTGGTTTTTGCGACGAGCGTGGAGGTGTGATTGAGGCAAAAGGTGGTGAGGGAGGTCAGTGAAAAGAAGGGGTTGTGTGGAAGTGTGGGGAGGCTGTTTTTGTAAGGTTAAAAGGGTTAGGAGGAGAGTTGAAAGTGATAATTTGGAGGTTAGTTGTCAAGGACGGAAAAGTGAGAGAGAAGATAGGGGACAGCAGATCGGTAACATAGGCAAGCATGCCTGTACGAGGAGTCCAGTGGGGTCCGGTAGAGGGCAGCAGCAGGTAGACAACAGCCCTGGTGCTGATGATCTAACTGTTACCGGCGAAACGGAGAGTGGTAAGGGGGATGCCGGAGATAGTGATGATGGCGAGGGCCAGTATGCTACGCCAGGAAACTTCAGGTAGGGAGAGAGGCAGGGGGGTTAGTTGACAGGAGGACTCGAGGTAGGCCGTCAAATCGGGAACTGCTTAATAGATCCAGAGCTAGAAGTTTAGGATCGAAACAACTTTTTGATAAATGGAGGCAGGGGAGAGGGTGTACGGATAAAAGTAACGAGGGAGACAAGACGAAAGACGGTAAAAGATCAAGGGAAGAAGAGGGGTATGAGCAGGGAGATGAGAAGTTGCGCAAAAAGTTTTAAAAAAAGTCTCCACCGGAAAGGAATAAAGCAAAAGGGAAAGTCGATCTAGAGAGCCTGGAAAATCTTATTAAAGGGTGTAGAGAGGAAACGAACCGAAGTCTGAATAGCATGAAAAAGTGAGGGGAGGAGGTTTGGGAGGGAATGAGGAAAGTTAGAGAGAAGTGGGAAGAATGGGATCTGATGAGGCGGCAAGAAAAAGCTAAAGTTTGGAAGTAGTTTGAAGATATTGAGAAAAATCAAAGGATGAGTGAGAAAGAGAGAAAATCGGATATGGAGAAATTGGCAGAAATAGTGAGAAAGCTAGAGTGTAAGTCTGAGGATATAAAGAAAGGGAATGAAGAAGTGAGAGACGGAGAGAGTATAAAAGAAAAGAATGAGAACGTTATCCTAGAAAATGTGAGAATGAAATCAAGATTGAGAGAGTTGGAAAGAAAAATGGAAGTAGAAGAGAAGACTAAACGGAGTAGAAATATAGTGATTAGAGGAATGAAAGTGGATAGTGAATCAGGAAGAGAAGAAGTGGAAAAGTTGATGGGTGAAATTGGGGCAAATGTGCTCGTGGAAGAGGTTAATGGAGTCGGAAGGAAGATTGAAGGTAAATCACATATGTGTATAGTGAAAGTGAGAAATGAGGAAGAAGAAGTTGATATCTTGAGAAAGAAGAAAGCTGTAAAGGGAAGGGAAGGAAGGATAGAGGAGGATTTGACGTGGAATGAAAGAAGAAGAAAGTGGATGATGAAACAGAAAGCATGGAGTGAAAGAGTGAAAGGGAACACGGTATGGATAGGGAAAGACAGAATGGGGATAAATGGGAATGTGCGGATATGGGATGATGAGAAAGATAAATTGATTGGCGTGTGTAGGGAAGGTCCATGGCGACGAAGGGAAAAAGTGGAGACTAAGGATATAAGGGAGGAGGTAATAGAAACAGCAGAGGGTGAAAGGAAAGAAGGAGGAGAAAACGGAGCGACGGGGTTTCCACAAAAGTAGGGAGGGGATATAAGGACGAAAGAAGGGAGGAAGGAAGGAAGAAAGAAGTGAGAGTAGCGTTTTGAAACGTATCAGGTGTAATGAATAAAGATGAAAGATTCTGGGAAGAGGTGAAGAAATGGGATGTAGTGATGTTGAGTGAAACCTGGGTAGATGAGAAGGAGTGGAAGAGAGTGAAGAGGAAGTTACCCAAGGGATATATTTGGCAGATGCAAGGGGCAAAGAAAGATAAGGTGAAGGGAAGAAAGAAAGGGGGTATGATGTCAGGAGTGAGGAAGGAATTGGTGTGAGAAAAGAGAATAGAAATGGGATTTGAGGAAACGGATGGAGTTATAACGAGAATGGTGAAGATAGGAAAAAGAAAAGTGAGGATAGTTTGCGTTTATAGGAGGAGGGGAGAAGAAGAAGGTTGGAGTGTAATTAGGACATGGGTGGCGAAAAAGGATGACGAATTGGTGTTGATAGGAGGTGATCTGAATGCGTGGACGGGGGAACAGGGAGGGGAAATATGGCACGAAGAGAGTGAGACTTTAGGAGAAAATCGAAACACAAACAGGTGGACCAGGAGGGTAAGACTCTGTTGGAAATTCTGGGAGAAACAGGATGGTTTATTTGTATTGGGAACTCGGAAGGGGATGAGGAAGGCGAGATTACGTTTGCAGGGAAAGGGGAAACAGTGATTGACTACATTCTGGCTGAGGAAAGGTTAAGGAGGCTGTCGAAAAGAATGGAAGTAGCGAACGAAATAGGGTCAGAACACTTCCCGGTCATTGTAACGTTGAAATGCGGGAATTGGAGAAGAGAGGAAAGGAAGGAGGGAGCGACAAGGAAAAAAACAAAGATGGGTAAATGGGAAGTTGATAAGCTGAGAGAATATATGGAAAGAATGGAAGAAGAGAATGGAAGAAGAGAATGGTTTGATTGAAGATGGGAGAGGCGTGGATGAGATGTTGTGTAAGATGAAGGGAAGGGTAGAGAAGATAGTCGAAGAAATTAGGCCAAGTCAGGAAGAAAGAAGGGAGAAGAGAGGATGGTGGGATGCGGAATGTGTAGAGAGTAAAGAGCGCATGAAGTTATCCTTAAAGAATTGGAGAAAAGGAGAGATAGACAAAAAGGAGTATAATAGAAGAAAAAGGGTACACGAGAAATCACTGGATGTAAAACGACAGGAGGCAAAGGTAAGGTAAATGGAGAAGGTAGAAAAAGCAATAAAGGAAGAGAATGGGAGGTGATCAATAGAGAAAGGAGTGAATGGAAAGGAATCAATGAAGAGATATGTATGGATGAATAGACGGCACATTTCAAGAAATTGCTAGGAGGGGTGGATAGCAAGGTGAGGGTGGATGGTAGAAAGATCAAGGAGGAAGGAATAGAAGGTGGGAACGAGTTGACCAGAGAGGAAGTGAACCAAGCAATTGAGAAGTTAAAAAGAGATAAGGCGACAGGAGAGGATGGGATAATGAATGAAGCATTGAAATTTGGCGGAAGAAGGATTAGAGAAGAGATTTGGGAAGTATGTAATAGAGTATGGAGAGGGGAAGGATGGCCGAAGGAGTAGAGAACAGGTTTAGTAGTGGAGGTAGTAGAGGGGGAAATGAGTAAGAAGCAGGAAGAGCAGAGGTGGGAAAAGATGGTGGAGTCAAAATATAATAAATGGTATAGATTCGTCAAGATGGAAGGGGTCCCAGAATATTAAGGGAAATTGAAAAAGGAGTGCAGGTGGTCCAGGATGATACGCTTCAGAATGGGAGAAGTTATGAATGAGTGTAAATTTTGGATGAGTGAAGAAATGAAAATGTGTAGGGTATGTGGGTATGAAAGGGAATCTTGGGAGCACGTGTTGGAGAGATGTACAGGGGAAGAGGAAGGTGGAAAGAGCGTTGTAGATAAAGTTAGGTGGATACTCAGTGATTGTGGACAAGGGGAAAAGTGGATGAAAAGCTTAGAAGAGAAAAGGGAAGAGAGAATGCATGGTGCAGGCGAAAACAAAAATTGAAATATGGATAAGGAAAATTAGTGTTGCGTGTCTTTGAAAAGCTTGAAGAATAATGGTAAGAGGAAACGGAAGCCCTGGAAGGTCTCGTGCACTTGTTAGATAATAGTTATTAGCTAGTAAGATAATAGTTAAGAACTTGTCAATAATAAGAAGGCGAAGCGACTATAGGTTAAGATAAGCATAAGGCATAGAGGATAAGTGAAATTGTAAAAGACCTAAAGGGAACGGAGCCCTCAAACCCGTAAAAGGGAGAGTAATAAAATACAATACAATACAATTAAAATTATATAAAATTAAATTTTGAAAAATTCATTGATTCATTCATCAATTTAAAGCATTTCAGATTATAACGTGGATTAACATTTTTATAATTGAATCTAAGTATTTTAACTATAAAATTTATAAAAGTTGAAAAAATTTATTTTTGCACTTTAAATTACTTAAATTCTAAATTGTGTAACTACACAGTTGAAATAGATTCAATTTTTTGCATGTAGATTATTCAATACATTTACACAAATTTTTTTTTTAACAAAATTTAAACCTGAGTTCTAATTATAATTACAATTCGAATTCTAATTCAAATTCAAATACTTTAGTCCTCAACAGTTACAATTTTTCAACACTTAGCTACCACACTTCTCTGAAATCATATGATATGATATGATTTGATATAATATCTTAAAATAATTACAAAATCAAAATATCTACAATTTGAACGTTACAATTTTAATTCTTTTATTTGAAAACAATTCAATTTGTAAATAACTTTAAGATATATTGAGAAGTTTTTAAAAAATTAACTTTTTAAATGTACGAAATATTTCATAATACTGAAAAGTGTTTATTATGATTCCTAAGAAAAATGATAATGAACTCAATTGTCAAAACATACTTTCGATAATTCTATAAGTAATTTTTTTCTACTGCAAAAAATATTGTAAAAAAATTTTATGAAAAATTTGATTTTTTATTATACCATTAAGCCATGTCCCTTTCGGGGTAGGCGTGACACTACCCGATTCGGGTAGTGTTTCTAGGTGGATTATTTATTACTAGTACTACTAGTGTGGGCTCACCACACCCACCACGGGCCAACATTACGCAGTATTCCCGAACGGTCACCCATTCAAGTACTAACCGCACCCAACACTGCTTAACTTCAGTGATCTTACGAGAACTGGTGTTTTCAGCGTGGTATCGCCGTTTGATTTTATGAAATATATACAAGTTATGGAAAAATTTCTAAAATAATAAAAAATGTATAAATATTTCAAATAGTCTGAAACGTTTTGGATGAAAATTCAAAAAGTTAGAGCCTTCTCAAAAATTTTTGAGACCAACGCACGTTATGAGAAAAAAAGTCAGGAGGAGAAAAACATTGCTTTTTGAACACCCTACAAGATTGTTATAACAACTTTTTGAATTTTCGTGAAAAATAGAAAATTCAAACTTTGATCGTACAACAAAAATAATGAAAAATAAAAAATTCCGTTTTCCGGTCAGACTATATAAGATACGAAAAAGATGAGAAAACGAAAGTTGTGCTTTTAAAAAAAGATCTACACATTTTTTGATAATCACTTTTTAATCGGAGGCGTCCGTTTTGTTTAACTTCGTAAAACACAGCATTGAAAAAAAATTAAGTTTTTGGACAAACGACACAAGCTACGAAAAAAATAATCAATCAAAAGTTATTCACTCAAAAAAGAGCTACAAGCTTGTTATCAATTATTTTAGAAAGGATGCGTTCTAAGGAAAATAATGTATTTTGTAATGACATTCCCCTTTAGAAGATTCTTCGTTATTGACTTTCAACATTCATACAAGAAAAATTCACATAGGCGCGCGCTTCGAGCGCGCGCATGACGATTTAGTCTGCCTGAAACACAAGGTAACATCGTATTTGGTGCAGGAAACAAACAATTTTCCTTTTTTGCAATATTTGCCTCGCTTGCGCTCGTCTTGGTACAAGGGAAAATGGTCAATACTATCGTACCTAATGAAAATCTTCTGGCCTTGGTGCACGAGGGGCATTGATTTTTTTATTCAACGTGGCCCGAGGGACCCATCCACATTTTATGAGAGTTGCAGCGACGTCTAAGAGAAATTTCTTTAGATGAGGAGTTGCTTTACCGGACATTGGATGCTTTTTCTTGTACAGGAGCCATGCCTTAACAAGACACATATCGAGGAAATAGAAGAAAATTGGGATATACCAACGGTTGGTTTTCGATTGTGTTCTGTACAGGGAAACGAGGCAGTTATTTTTATCAACCCCACCCATGTTTTTATTGTATTGGAAAACTATATTGGGACATTCAATCCTGACCTTCTTTCTCTCAACTGAAGGGTTGCAGTACAGTACTAGATAACCAGCATTTTCCTGAAAATGGGCTTTTTGCATAAAGAATTCTTGAAAAATCTAATACGTATTTTGTTAAAAGGATTTGTTCGGAATCTCATTTCTAATATGGCAAAACAAAAATATTGGTGATTCAAAACCAGATAGCTGACTCTGTGCTTGTCTCCATTTTCTTCTTCTTTTTCAATTTCCTAACTTCTTACCGCTTTTTAAAACCCTTTTCTGACCATATTTGTCCTCCCAAAAGTTTTTTAATACAAGAAAATAGCAAAACACTTCTTTTTTCGAAGAAAAAGCTCTTACATAAAATTATTTGCCACTTTTTTCAGTAACAAAGTATCAATCAAATTCCAACCTAAAATCTTAATTCTCCATTTTCTACAAAAAGCCACTTTTATAAGGTTTTTTTCACTTAAATTAGTGCCGTGAAGTCAGAAACAATATTTCTTTAAATTATTATTTATTTATAAATAAACATATACCTTTCTTCTCTTTATACATCTTTCGGCGAAAACTCGTATGTTGCAGTGCGATACTGTCACACTGGGTCTTTATTTTCCCGGAACACAATAATTTTTTTAGATGAATACTTTTTTATTCTTATTCAGCTTCCTCATATCTCGGGAGCAAGTTTTTATTATTTTTTTTTAAATTGAAAAATAGATTTTTAGTCGCTATCCAAAAACGATTTTCAAAAATCATGAAATTGGAATGCCCAAATTCTTGAATGATTTACTTGGAATTGGTTAACTTCTTCTAATCAAACTCATCTTGTATCAATTTAGCAACTCAACATCTCAGAAGTAAGTTTTTATTTTTTATTTAAACTGAAAATTGTACTTTTTACGGTTATTCGCAACCGCGCCTGTTCGACTTTCAGGACCCTGTCATTTTGAGATTGTAAAGTTCCACATTCTGTTTCTCGAAACTGGATTTTTTTAAATCATACATTTTTTATCTTAATTCAGAAAACTCTTCAGCTCGGAAGTAAAGTTTTATTTTATCTTTAAATGGTGATTTCGATTTTACAGAATGTTATTACGTTCTCCTGAAAAATTCGAGTTTGTTCGTTATCTAGTTTTGTAGTGCAATCCTTCAACTTTGCACCAACGCGAAAGGAAGTTGTAGGCATTACTCCGAAACTCTTACTTCCAAGCAATACACATTTATTATCTGCGAATTTGAGGATGATAAATTTATTAACCTGTCTTGTAACAGATGCTCCCTCGCCTTTGAGCCATTAGTTGTTTGTCCGATTGCAAAGGACAATGTGCAATCTGATTTGACCTGAAAGTTCCAGTGTCTTAAACGTTTAGCTTTTCTTACAAATACAGAAACAATCGTAAACTTGAAAAATAATTATCGCAAAAAATTGTCAAACCTGATGGATTTTTGAGAAACTCTTGACTAATGCCAATACAACGCTAACACCGATTTCTAAATCACACTCTTCTTGTGTCAACTCCATGTCAGTACCTTTGAGGAGATCAAAAGTTCCGGCCGTTTGATAAATAATAAAAGAGTAAATAATGCCATCGGAACCAGCTAGTACAAAAAATTTGTACCCCCACTTGATGGGTTTACTGGCAATGTATTGCTGCAAGTTACCAGCGGGAGCACCCTTGTAGGGAATCATAGTTTCATCAATCGAATTTGATTTTGATTCACTTTCGTATTTAGAGCAGTTTTCCAACATTAAATTAAGAAAAGGTCTGGTCTCAGTGAAAAGATCTGAATTCTGTGGATTGTTATGCAATTATCAGAAACGCTCATCTTAATGCAAATCCCCAGGAAGTCTGTCATTTCCTCTAAATTCATATTAATACATCTGCCGGGTTTTTGATTCGAAAATAAATTTGTTTGATCAACTATTAGTTCAACACACTTGTGTGAGAAAAATGAATTGAAATAGGTGAGAGGACCATTGCCCGTGACCTTTACCTGATAAAAGTATACCGCCACCTCCCGGATGATTTAAATCAGACGCGCTCCACTTCAAACCAAGTTCCCATAGGTTTTGATTGTTTGTTTTTTGCTTTTTTTGTTATTTTTTTTTGGTTTTTATATTTTTCACTTGGAACCGGGTTCTTTCTCTTTCGGCCTCTCTAGTGCTGGGTTTCGGTTCATCCTCCGGTTCAGATTCATGTTTTGTTTCTTCCACGAAGAAGGCTGTTGCATCATCTTCGTCATTTGGTAGAAGTCTCTCATCCTTCTCATTATAATTCTTGGGCAGAATATAATTATCGAAGTCCATATCATCCATTTCAGCGTCATCTAACTCTCCAGACACATCTGATGAGTGCAATTTGGAGGAACGATGGGCAAATAATTTCTTTTCTTGTTTCGTAATTCCATAATTATCTAAAAGGAGTGAGAAAGAAGGAGGCAAAATGTAAAAAGATGATTTAACAGGATCGTTGAAAGCACATTGAGTTTCGGACACGTGTTACTGACTTCAAACTAAACGAAATTCAACAAACTAAATGCACTTAATTATTCATTTAGCTTCCCTTTGGAAGTTCCCATCGATAGATATATGAAAGAAACTTGCTTACTTACTTTTTTTCTTGATTTTTCGGAAACACTTTCGTGTAAACTCGTGGTCACTGAAAGAGGCTCAGCCATATTCGTTTTTAGAGGCGAACAAGGTGAATATTTCAGGACTTATGAGTTCTAGTGGCTCCATCTGGAGTGGTTTGAAGATAATAGCACGAAAACTTAATAATTTAACTGACAGGAAATTTCTGGGAGCTTTTCAAAATAAATGCAGATTTGGCACGTACGGGCCCAAAGGGTTAAAATATAAAATGTCTCAGTCATTTTTAGAGGAAACTATGAAAGAGGTCACTTTGTGGAGTAGGTTTTTTGAATTGCTAGAAATTTGCACAAAAAAAATATTCGAAGGCTTTTGATCACAATATTTGGAACAATATTCAGTTCAACTGGACGAAATTTTATCGACATGGTATAAATAACAAATGTCTGAGATAAAAAGAAATTTCCTCATAAGAACAAAAAATATTACCATCACATTTGAACAGTTTTGATTGAAATACAATTTTTTCTTTCCAGTTTTCTGCTCTGTAATCAATGTTTGAAACTTCGCGAATAATATATCTGAAGACTAATGATCTCCTATTTTTATTTATAATTATTAAAGTACTTATGTTATTTGGTGCATGTTGGAAGAGTAGGCCATTCTAAAAATTTCCTAGTTAGAATGGTATCACTGAATGGACTGGATAATGACAATTGCCGAACATGGTCAAATACACCTTTCTGTCAGTTATTTTGGTTAATGGGTTTGGGAAAAATGCATATTACCAAACTTTTGCACTCACGGGGATCCGAAAGTGTCAGTGAATCACGGTTAGATTCCCTATTAAAAAGATTGAAGTTGGGATTTCATTTGTGATATTTTATGACTGTGCAGAAATAAAAGTGATAAAGGAAAGTTGAACTAAACTGTGAGACCTCCAAGTTGTTTTTTTAAATAAAAATATGGACTAGTAATCAACAGCATTGATTATTTTCAAAACAATAGCTTCACTTATTAATTATCCTGGTCAACACCATAATAGCTTAAGGAAATAATAAACTTAGAGTTTTACTCCGTTGTAAAAATGAAGGTTATAGACATTTACAAATTAATAATATACATAGTAAAGAACGGAACGAAACAATTCTGAAAAGCCATACTAACATTTGAAATCTCTGTATCAAAGACACCGTTACGAAATCAAAGTGATTTCGTCTATAACTTTCTCTCAATAGACGGTGACATATTCTTCAAAGATAGCTGTGGAAAAGGTACTTCGATATTTTGTCGTAAAAACGTTTAAATCAATGAAATTATGGATTTTATTAACTTGTTTTCAGACAAAAGTAGTTCAAAGATTAACTAAGCTTTCCCGTAGGCTGTTTTATTCTTGAATAATTTTCTATAAGATATGTATATAAAACATTTTCTAATTTTAGTACCTACTCTTGCATGGATTCCCCTATACAGAAAAGAATGCAGATTCAAATTTGGATCCCTGATTCTCCTTCTTTCCTTTACCTTATAATGCGTACCTTATAATTACCTATCTTAAATCAATATCATTATATCGTCCATGTTTTTTCAGGTTCAAGCGTGAATTATAGATGTACTATTAATGCTAAGGAGGATGAACTGGTCGAATCTTTGTCCATGCAGTCAGCATTCCCAGGTTTAAATATCGAGAATAATTGGTCTGATGTCAGCTAAGTCGAGATTTTGCAGAATGATAGAATTTTTACGTCGATCGAAGAGTTTACTCCTGATAAATTGGAAACAGTTTCTCCTTCTCCGAAAATTATTCAATAAGAAACTGCGTGCACAGATGTGGTTTCATGTATGAGGCATCATTTGACTTTTAAGAAGGCCGAAAATGTTTAGTGCTTACCATGATTTGCTTTATAAAAGTGGTGTTACATAAAGAAACTTAGCTGAATTCCTTATTCTTAAATAAAATATTTGCTCATCTAAGTTCATTTGCAATGGATATTCTTGTATTTTTTTAAAGTTTAGAATAAAATAAAATTGATTCAATTGTGTACCTTTCTTACTTTCTGTTCATGACAGCGCTTTCACCCCTTCTTTGTTTGATCAGCTACTTATTTTTAAGTAAATTTAAAAAAGAAATTATAGAAAAAAAGGCATTTGGATCTTCAAATGCTGTAAAATAAAAATTTGCATAAAAGCATTGTGAAGTATTTTCCGAAATGTTACAAATGCACTTGCTCTTTCTAGTATACACTAGAACTTGGAAATATGCCTTGTTTCGAGCATTGCTTGCAGTGGCCTTTGTCGTAAATTCAGACACTCCAAACGTAAACAGGCAGGGCTGCGTGAATCATTTCTGTTGGATTTGAACGGATGACGTAACCTGATGCAAGTAACCTGCTGAGTGCGGCGCTCTGTTGTTTGTCAAGCTTCACTGAATACATTCTCTCCTCTCGGTCCCGCGGCTCCTCTCAACGGAAAACCGCCGCGTAGGAAAAGTTCTCAGAAATACATAAGCCCGGAGGCCACAATTCCAAGTTCCAGTGTATGTTCATTTTTATAATATTAAAAGAAGTGTTCGCCTGACACATTTTACTTTGTAAACCTAAATTATTCATAAATAATTATATCCTTCCTGACTATTAGCCTGTGATTAACCTTATGAAAGAATAAAATCATTGAGCTTTTGACTTAAATAAAAAAAGAGAGAAAAATTAAGAAACTATTGATTTACTATTCCTGATCGGAAAGATGGAAAACCATAAAGATTGTATGATAATCTGCTTGAGAAAATATTTCCGATTATTTTACTCAACTTTATTTTATTCGCTACAAATTTCACTTTTTCCCCTAATTTTTCATGATAATCTCGTATTTCTTGTACTTATAAACATTAACAATAATAAAAAATTATAAAAAAAAAAGAATTAAGCTGTAATTTTTGCACCACATAATTTTTTGTTTATAAAAATTAAGTACGTCGGGAAATGTTAGTAATAGTATATTTCGATACGAGAGGCCAAACGGGCGTTTTGGTCACTGCGAGTATGAAGGTGCCGCGTGAACCCGAGGCGAGGCGTAGGAAGCCGAAGCCGAGCCTCGGGTTCACGCAGCTCCTTCACACGAGCAGTGACCAAATCGCCCGTGAGGACTCGAGTATCGAACACTATTTTTCTTTAAAAAATACTATGCAAAACTCGAAAATGTTTATCTTTCCTGAAAATAACACAATGTTGTCTGCTTCCTCTATCATTTTTTGTAGGTCATCGAAACTTGAAATGCTGTCTTCGTCAGCGAAATCCATTTTTATGATTTTTTGCCGTTTGCACCTTAGCTTGTAATAAACTCTTTAATCTCATCATGCAACGAATTACTTGAACGAAAATGAACGAAAACAAACTGTCACGAACGAAATAAACCCAACCTCACCCAAAATGATGTTCGCATAGTAACCGTTTACGACGCTAGATAGCAAGCGGTGGCCAAAACGTAGTAACCGTTTACGTCGCTAGATGGCAACCGGTGGCCAAAATATTTTGGTAACCGTGGAGACCATTTTGCTAACCGATGACAGCGTTTTGGTCATCTGTGTTGGGGATTTTGCTCATTGCTTTCGCGCACAGTGCGGAATCGGCCATTTTGGATGTCTGTAAACGGTGGGCAAACGAGGGTTTTGCATGTATGTATAAAGAAATAGTACATTGTGTTACAAGTGCGTGAAGTGGAATGTCTTCCAGCACATGTCACACACGATATTTTTTGCAAAAAATGCATGAAAATGCAATGAGAAATACGATATGGGGGTCTGTGGTGCGGGGGGTCCAGGGCTCAGCCCAGGTGGGGGTGCAGGGGGCGAAGCCCCCGCTGGGTGATGGTGGGGGGGAAGCCCCCTGACTGAACAAAAAACCACCAAATATTAAACTAAAAAAAAAACTAAAATCTTTTTTTTAATCAAACTAAATTAAACTAAAAAAGAAACCAAAAAAAAACATTGAATAACGTGCCCACAGTGTTGAGTGTGCTAGACTTTTCGAGAGTTCGTCAAAATATGCAAGGAGCACGCTTTCAATTAAGAGGTTATTTCACTTGTTTAACACCTGTATTCATATCGACTCGTCGGATGTTTGACAGCTTTTTATGAACCTAATGAAAACAAATGTAGTCAGTTGAGTTGCCCGGGCAACGCCGCGTAATTGTTTCACATGCCGTGTGAATATTAATTCCCGAACTAAAGACAAGCGCTCGTAAATGATTCAATGTGGGAATATTCCCGCACAAGTGCGGGAATGTTACATTCCCGCACGCTACTCTCACAGTAGAGGAATCTGGAATTTTCCGTACGCTTTATGGACACGGAATGTGGCCATTTTCATGCATGTGTTGCAAAAAAAATATTTCATCCTTGCGTGTAAAAAATAACGTAATACAAAAAATGTTTTTGTTTGTTTAAGTAACTTCAGAACATTATTACTTTTACGATTTCTTTTTTTTTTTTTTTGCAAAAAAAGTGAACCACAAATCTAAAAAATAAGTTTTTCTATTTTTTTGACGGTTTAGATAGATTTGATACAACTAGTAACAATTTGAGAAACTAGCCGTGAATTCGATGTCGAGTGTTTCCACTTTGTTTGTATTTATAATTATATGGTGCTCATTTCACCAGCACTTTGCTTCCCGTTAGCAAATGTATTTGTTTCCTCATAGATGAAGCATTAGTGATTTTTTTGAATAATAGACAAACCAAAGTCACTATTCCATTAATTTAAAAATAGAAATTACAAAAAATACAAAATTACGAAATAATACAAAAAAATTTTTAATATAAAGACAAATCAGATTTTGTATTGGAAATTATAATTTTTCGAGCTGGAAAAGGGAAGGGAAAAGTTCTGTCGCACCCTATCCCTTTCCCAGCTTTATGAATTCTTCACAAAAATTGTCAGAATTATTCTATTTGGAAATTTAGAATCAAAAAGTCTTATCTATTCATGTGTCAACTTTGAATTATGCCGATGAAAACAGTTTTTCTATTTGAAACAGATGTTTCAAATATTATAAATGAGCATAACTTCCTTAATCTTCAATAATGTGTATCAATATACTATAATATAGTTGATATACCCTGTTTTTGGAAATCTGTCTCGAGACAATTTTTTTCGGCAAAGTCTGTATGTATGTATGTATGTTTATTATACCATCTCCCTTTTTAATCCCTCTCCTCTCCTTTCTCAACCATTCTTGGATTTCCTCCTGTTTTTTGATTCGATTATACAACGGCCTTGAAATTTTTAACTTGACGTTAAGTCTGTGAAGTTGACTATTTTAATTAAAATTAGTATCTTTTGCATGTCTCCCCTTAGAAAACGAGTGAAATTGATACACTTTTAATTGTGCAGTGAGGATTTGGCAACATTGTTTGCTATGCTGTTTAAGGTGTCTCTGTCAGATCCAGGTGCGTGCACATGAACAGCTAATCGGTACACATGAGCGTAGAGAGTGCAGTGTTGCTGCGTTCATTGCTTAACTTGTTTTTAGCGTTTATATATATATATATATATATATATATATATATATATATATATATATTGTAAGGCAGAATTTATTTATTTCTTTTACTTACTTCCACCTAGTCCACGCCCTTGATCCTGAAAATAATATATTACACAAAACCTGAAAATCTCAATGTAAGTTTTCGGGCGCCAGGCGCGCATGCGCCAGTCGGAAGCGCAAAAACTCAACAAAACTGGGAGTGGCCATAGGTACAATAAAAAAAAGGTTTCCCGAACAGAAAATTATCTTACAAAATGTGAGGGATAGAAATGCTAAATCATTCGACCGATACTCCAAGGGCGAATACCGGAATACCCGATCCCTAACATCTAATTCACTAAATAATTACGGACCCCAGAAATTCAACAATAGTTATTTGGAGGTTATGTTCCCCCGGGAGCTACACACGTGGCGAATATCGGCAGTAGCGAAAGCGGCAATAAATTCATGAGGCCAACATGGCGTCCAAAAATAAACACACGGTAACGCCGACAATACGAATTTCTATAACCTCCTATTTACACGAAAGCAATTTACCTGAACCAAGAGATAAGCCACTGAAACCCACGATTTCCACCAATCGTGGACAATACATAATTTTATACAAAAATACAAATAACCATTGCCATTGGAGACTTCATCGGGTCCCCACGTTCACCGGTCTAAACTGTAATTACTAAAATCCACTAGGAAGCAAAAGGTGGTGAACGGGAGCATCCGAATCAGGTCGCCAACCGCCTACCTGAATTCAAGAGATCTTACCTCAATCGTCGATTGATAATGAAACTGAAGCTACTTTACTTTAACGCGAGTACAGTATTTCGAATTCGAAAGCATGGAAAACGAGAGCGGAACTACGCGACTGCGTCTCGGCACGTGGCAGCCGAACGAAGAAGAACTCTGCATGGTCGTCGGCGGGCTCGTAGCCCTCCTTCTCAAGGCGAGTTTCCCCGGCATGGCGCTGATTGGCTGCTTGCTCGACGCTGTCCGGGGATTGGTAGATTTGAACTCGCTCGTTCAGCTCAGATGTATGGCCACTATAGAGGAGACGCAGGGGCGGCTTAACTGGTGGCCTGTAATAAAAATAAAATCGGCGGAGTAGATCCGTTGCATTTCCGGTAAATGAGGAAGTTCTCGTCCTCTCTGGAGCGAGATTGTCCGCATTGGCAAAAACACGGCACAAATCTAGGACGAACAGACCTATTTCGCATCCGTAGCATAGGAGTCTTGAGGTAGGCTGAGATCTCGATCCAGTGCTGTCGCGTCGAAGGCCCGGTTAAAGGATGTGAGGACTTCCTCCTACAAATGGATTACTGGTGCAGACCAAGGTGTAGCTCCTGGCTACTAAGTTCATTCCCAAAGCTCAGGGAAGAGAATCCGATACATCCCTGGCTCTGGAGGTATCCAAGGTTTCCAGCCAGGTTCCAGGAATATTGGAGACAGCAAACGGAAAGGCGGGAACCAGATTCAAATTCGAATCTCGATTCTTAATTTAAAAGTGGCGGCCGCGAGTAAATCCCAGTTCTCTGTAGGCCTCACAGAGTCCCAAAATCCCTCGATGTCCCACGTTGAGAATATCCATGAGGCAAGATCATACATAACCAACAGAAGAAAATACCCTACGCATTAATCCTAAATTCTTAAAATTAATCTAAGTATGCCCTTGGAGTGTCCTGCCACGTGCCGAGAGACCCGATGTCGCTTCAGAATCAAAATAATAATATAAATAATACGAACTAAAATTTTGTCGTGTTACAATATATAAATATAATTCTAAAAAAAGGGTTTAACAACCACCGCAGGTTTCCACTGAGAACAACTGTCATCTAAAAAATGTCAACAGCTCCCAGTAGAACCGCGGTAAATCACTCTTATGACCACGTCTCACAACCGTGAGATGGCTGGTCACAGGGCACGATGAAATCACAACGACAGGCCGGCGAAACCCTCGTGTGTCTTGAGGACACGAAGCGACCCAAGGATGACAGCTTTCTGCATCTATCTCGCAAGTGCCTTGGCATATTTATGGCACACGGGTATGGCTTTAAGGTTACGAACCAGTGATAGCTTCGCACTTGCGAGAGCACCTATCACAAGGACACTTAGGATACTTGTACCGAATATTTTGGGTACAGTCGTTGCAGCTCTCTTTTAAGGTCTTGATACCTCTCTTCCTTTTCTTTCTCCTTTGCAGTGATGTTGTGTTCGGACGGAGCCAAGAATTTGATCACGAATATAGTTCGTTTCTCGAAGTCTTGGAGAACAATGTCAGGCCTCGAGTACAACGGATACTGCTGCCCGAAAATCGTAGTTCCAGAAAATTTGGCACTTCTCGTTTCGGACAATTGACTCTATTTCCCTTGGAGCGTTCGGGAGGGCAGGCTCGCGACCAACGCCATAAGAGCGACAAAAATGGTAATAAAGCACTCTTAGGGCCGCATTATGTATATAGATATACGTCGTTCCTGCGTGGGTCGGACACCCCGATAGTATTTATTCTAGGTACTCACCGTGTGCATGACACGCTCTGCATCTATCAATTGAAACTTCTTGACATAAAATGCGGTCACGGTATGCTAAGGTGGAAATGACACCGTCTTGGTATGCGGAAATAAAACCCTCTGTACTTGAATTCAGCCCTGATCATCTGAGGATAGCAAAAGTTTGCTCCTTCGACAAGGACTGTTTTCCTACATTTCTGTGAAAGTTTCCGTCCATTTTATTGTCGAGTAGCTGTTGGTGAAATTTTCCAACCTTTGTTTTCTTCACTTCGGCTGTCAGAAGTGAAGCATCTAGATGGAGTAATGCACTTTCCTCACTTCTGATGTTAAAATTCAGGCCAAGTGTCTCGGCCGCTTGCTCCGCGGCTTTGCAAAGGAACCCTCCTTCGCCAATCATCTCGTGGTTCCTGACCATTTTTAGGAGAGGATCCTTGTCATTCGCAACGATGTAAGCTGTACTTAGAACAATTCGGTTATGAAGACACTGGAGATTCAGAAGTCTTATTTATATATATATATATATATATATATATATATATTTATATATTTATGTGTGTTTGTGTGTGTGTGTGTGCAAGAAGTTTCTTTGTGTAGGGTTGGAGAGTGTACAAACATAGTCAAAAGCTTTGACGAGTGGGAAATTTTTGTGCTAATAATATTCAATTAATAATATTTGATTCTCGTGGTGATCATTCAATACTTCTATCCAGTCATTATAATTTAGGCATATATGATCGTCAACGTAATTTCGTTGTCGGCGACACGATGTAATAGTAAGGATATCCAACGTTAATGCATTTGCGGCTGAAAAGTGTGACAAAGTTTTGGGGAATACTTGGGGGGGGGGGGGGGGGTCTCATGACCTGTGAGTTGTATATGTGCTAGAGCCGAGAGATTCGTAGAGATGAGTGTCGTTCAAATCGCAGATATTCCGCTCACCAGTTATGTAAAAGCAAGAATTCAATTTTACTTCCAACAAGTTTAAAAAATCATCTCCAGCGAAGGCTTCCACAATAGAAAATGAAAGGGTGATGTTTATGAGAGATGGACGTAATGTTTCATCTCCATATGTGTAACCGCCAACCCCCCCCAGGGTGCTTGGCCCAAATAAAATTTTTAAAATGTCAAAAAGGTAATTCATATTCGTGTTGTGTCACGACACGATGTCATACAAAAAAAATCAGCTGGATCGGAGAATTTTTAATGGTCGCTCAACCATCACGAAGTTTCAAAAACTTTCCTAACATTTTGTAAGGTATGAGTTGAACAGCTAGGCACATCCTGATAGCGGATAGTAGGTACATAACCCGTTAAACAGTCAATGAGACAGTGCATATAGTCATTTGTGTATAGAAACTATGTTTGATGAGCTGTCTGCGTGACCTTCACTGCTAGGGGTGGCTTGACGCTTCTGCAACGTTAGATTAGTGACTCGCACCGGACCGATTGTTGTGGCGTTTGGTCGGCTGAGTGTTTTTTTGTTTTAGTATTTGGTTGTGAGTCTTAGCACAGTGTGCAACTATACGTAGAGTACGGGAGTGTATTTAGTGTGTGTAGTGTAAGCAGTGTGAGTAGTGTAAGTGGCATAGAAAGATCGCAGTATCAGTTCCAAAGAGAGGAAATCCGTACTTATCCGCTCGATAAGCTGTTTATTGTAGTGCTGAAAGACTTGCAGCATGGAAACCCTCGTCCTTTGCCCGTAGATGTTCAATTTTATGAACATCAGTTATTGCCAGGTACGTTCGCATTTGCATTATTTAACACTAAATATTGCATTTCTTCGGCTCTTTCTTATCCAACTTTTTGAAAAAATGGCTTTGGTACTTTCTTTTAAGAAAGAGCCGAAGAAATGCAATATTTAGTTTTAAATAATGCATATGCAAATGTACAACAAACCGCTTGTCGAACTCCTTCGAGAATTTTTGTTCATTCCTTAGTTGAGTACTGGTACTCCGGGCTCTGTTATTCTTAAGCCCCACATACTGTTTGTAAAGTATGATAAGTTTTCTGGCAATGTTTTTCGGGTCTTGCACAGGCAAGCGAGCCTTCTCATATATACCATACACTTCCCGCACTACTTCATCGGCGGTTTCAGGGAGGGTCTTTTTTAAGTAAGATGAACATAAAGAAATACATCCAGTACTTTCCTCTTAGTTGGCAATTTAGTTGAGTATGGGAGCGCGGATGTTTCCTTTATGTGAAGGTAACGAACTTCTGTTGCACGTACGGATTTCCTCTCTTTGGAACTCATACTGCGATCTTACTATGCCACTTACACTACTTACACTGCTTACACTACGCACACTGAATACACTCCCGTACTCTACACACTGTGCTAAGACTCACAACCGGACACTAAAACAAAAAAATCACTCGGGTCACAATCATCGGTCCGCTGCGAGTCACTAGTCTAACGCTGCAGAAGCATCAAGCCGCCCCTAGCGGTCAAGGTCACGCATATAGCTCACCAAACGTAGTTTCTAGACACAAATGACTATGGGGACGACGATTTGTCAAGCTCTGCCTAGAGGGCAGCACCGTGAGTGGGGATATACCTTGTACGCGGACACAAGGCATTATCTACAGATTCCTTAGTTTTTTGTTATTTGGAAAGTGGATTGCTCCTTTATTTTTATACCCAAATGCCACATGCATACCTGGCATTTCAAAAATAGTGCTTTAAGCTATCACCTCAACGTTTCGTTATGAAGGACTGATATAGTTCGAATAGCAGACGTTACCACCGTTGGAACCGCCGTATTGTGTATCTCCACGCGTACTGGCAACCCTAGCGGCCACAAGTGTCAGTCACCGTCCCCATATGCACTGTCGTATCGACTATTTAACGTGTTATGTACATATTATCCGCTATCAGGATGTGCCTAGCTGTTCAACTCATACCTTACAAAATTTTAGGAATGTTTTCGAAACTTCGTGATGGTTGAGAGACCATTAAAAATTGTCCGATCGAGCTGATTTTTTTTGGCATGATATCGTGTCTTGACACAGAACATAAATATGAATTACCTTCTTGACATTTAAAAAATTTTGTTTTGACCAAGCACCCTCCCTCCACCAACACTTCTTCTTCCACGGAAACTTTGAATGACCTACGATTGTTACCGAACTTTTGGTTAAATTATTTGGCATTACAAAGAATTCATGACAGTAATAAAAAAATTTATTAAGTTGCCAACCAAAAAACCGATATACATTTCAACATAATTAGGTACCAAAAACAACTTAAACGGCGAGGTACAGCTTACATCTGCTTTACAACCTAAGCTAATCGTGCACGGTGTTATGGAGTAAAATAGCAATGGCCGCTAAGAGCGCCATGGGCTAAAATGAATATAGGTGTCCCTTAAAAATCATTTTAGTATATGTGCTAAAAACAATTTAACTGATGAGAGGTTACAGGCCAGGAATATCAAAGTTATTATCGATTTTCTGGAACGGGGGGAAATAATAGTGTTAGGCATGCAAGATTTTGTGTTAAAATATTTTTGAAAAAATTTCAAGACTGGGAGTTACATGCATTTTTTGAAAATGTGATATTTTGGGAGACTTTACCCGGTTATCAAAAAATGTATAGGTGTTCTGTAAGTCAGGTAATGTAACTTTGAATATCTATATTCCGCTAAATCTGCTCGCAACTAGCGTGAGAACGAATGCTCCTGTCGGCACATTTTGTGGACTAGGACAACCACCTTGGATCGTTGCACGGTCAAGGGTTACGCGGATATTGTCACCACGGAGTAACATCGGCAACGCGTACACCGGTGACTATGTAGCTTTCTTAAAGCAGTTCATTTTTACCTATAAGAGAGTTCGCATCGACTTAGAATTAGAAAGAGTGATTTGAGAAGTTTTAGGCTCCGGAAGCTTCGATCATGATTCCTTAAAGAAACCAATCCCAAAGCTACTGGAACGTGTACGTCATCCGCTTCTGCTCCTTTTGTCCTAGAAGGTAAGCAAGAGCGGGAAATTTACGCGTGATAACATCGGGCAACACTGTTCCTTGGAGTCAGGTCTCTAGCCGCGGATGACCTTACGCGGCAGACAAGACAGTTGGAGATGAAGGTTTCACCTCTGGATACTTTTTTAGAGCTACCAATCTTTTCAGAATTTAAGAGGAACAGTGTTGACGGACCAGATGGAGTGATCCCAGGAGAACAGCCTTAAATCGATGTTCTCGCGTTTGTCCGGGGTCATTGCCTGGTCGTCGCCTCGGTTCGTTCCTATTGCTACTCCCAACTGAACCATGGCCTCCATCTGAGAGAGGCCTATTGTGGGTGGCACTGCGCGATACTTGTGTCGTAACCGCATAATTCGTTGCATTGGGGAGTTAGCCCAAAGCAACGCGGCTGACTGCAAGAGCCGGAGCTCTCGGGCGATGGGGTCGCCACATCCCTACGCCTATTATTATTATAAAAAATGAGGAAACTCATTTTTCTCTCAGGTAGCCCAATATTATTTTATTATTATTTAGAGAAGTAGTAGGCTCCGGAAGCTTCGATCATGATTCCTTAAAGAAACCAATCCCAAAGCTACTGGAACGTGTACGTCATCCGCTTCTGCTCCTTCTGTCCTAGAGGGTAAGCAAGAGCGGGAAATTTACGCGTGATAACATCGGGCAACACTGTTCCCTGGAGTCAGGTCTCTAGCCGCGGATGACCTTACGCGGCAGACAAGACAGTTGGAGATGAAGGTTTCACCTCTGGATACTTTTTTAGAGCTACCAATCTTTGTAGAATTTAAGAGGAACAGTGTTGACGGACCAGATGGAGTGATCCCAGGAGAACAGCCTTTTGCATCCGGTTCGCGATGAAATGAGCCTGACGCTGGCAAGCCGGAATCTTGTTGAGTTGGCTAATAAATGAAGCTTTCATACCTCCAAGGCAGCCGATTATGAGAATTGTAAGATGGACTTTGTAGCCTTGGTACAGCTTACTCAGCTCGAAAAGAAGTGCTTGATATTTCGCCTGTTTTTCTCCCTCCTTTGCCGTGATATTACCATCGGCTGGTGCCGAGAATTCAATCACGTAAATGATCTTGTTCTTCAGATCTTGGAGGACAATGTCAGGCTTCGTAGCACTGATACGTTGAGTGGTGGAGAATGAGAAATTCCAGTAGATCTTACACTGATCATTCTCCACGACTGACTCGAGTTCCCCCTGGGCGTATGGCAAGACGGGCAATAGATCAACACCATAGAAATGCCTAAGATGGTAATATATCACTTTTAGAGCTGCATTGTGTCTCTCTATGTACGCGCAGCGTGCATATTTAGAACATCCACTGAGAACATGTCCAAGTGTTTCGGGCTCTAGCTTGCACGCTCGGCAGTTGGTATCGCGTACAGGTATATTCATTATGCGCTCGCGGTAAACTAAGGTGTCTATAACGCCGTCTTGACAGGCAAAAAGAAATCCCTCGGTCTCCGATCTCAATCCAGCAGACTTGAGAAACATGCTGGTCAGACCCATCGAGAGCTCTTCTCTACGTAGGATGCCGTAGAACTTACCATGGAGGGGTTTCTCAGCATGTTCTCTTAGTAGAAGCGTATGTTCTGCTTCCTGTATACGACTTTTGAGCACCAGAGGTGTTAGTGATGCTAGGCCATGTGTAATGTCGCTGGAATCAAATGGGAGGTCAAGCTCTTCTGCGGCCCTATTTGCTGCATGGTATAGAAACACCGCAGCATTGGCGACTTCATGTTGATGTACGAGTCGCATAAGGGAATCCGTGCTTCTTAGAACTGAACAGGCTGTAGCCAGAACCGTTCTTCGATGAAGACACTCTAAGCTTAGCAATCCTCTACCTCCTTTATCGCGAGGGAGATATATTCGAGGTACGGACGATCTAGGATGAAGACTTCGTTGAATTGTCATCATCTTGCGTGTGCTTCGATCAAGTTGTTTTAACTCATCGACGTTCCATTTTACTGCACCAAACGTGTAGAGCAGTATAGGAACGGCCAGCATATTGGTCGCCTGGATCTTATTCTTTCCAGATAA
Organism: Andricus quercusramuli; assembly: GCA_932178445.1. NCBI lineage: Eukaryota > Metazoa > Arthropoda > Insecta > Hymenoptera > Cynipidae > Andricus > Andricus quercusramuli. The sequence continues at coordinate 337,962 of CAKNXH010060813.1, read as the reverse complement.
TTCGGAAGCCCAAATTTTTCTGAGAATTTGGCGATACCTTTTTCCAAGGGCCGTTTTCAAGTTATGCACATTTTGGGTTTCCGCTTGCGGTATTCCAAGATATGTATATGTTTCTCCAATACCAAGATGTTGAATGGTATTTCCGCCTATGAGTTGAACATCCTGATCGTCACTGGATGATGTAGTTTCTAGTCTTCCTTGGTGTAGGTGGACGCAGGCACACTTGTCCAGTCCGAAGCTCATGCCAATCGCTTTAGAATACCTATTTACCGCATCTACAAGGATGTTAAGGTCCTTTTTTGAGGAAGCAAAGAGTTTAAGGTCGTCCATGTATAAAAGGTGGTTGACCTTATATTCTCTTCTGCTCGGCGGGCCACATAGGTATCCAGAGCTTTTGCCTCGGAGCACAATAGATAGAGGCAAGAGGGAAATGCAGAAAAGTATCGGACTTAAGAGTCTCCTTGAAAGACCCCCCTCTTATATGTGACAAAGCTTTATTGAAATAAATTAAATAAATAAATAAATTAAATAAATCTTAATGAGGAAACTCATTTTTCTCTCAGGTAGCCCAATATGTCGATGGCATTGTTGGTTAGAGTTGGATTTTTTTGTTTGTTTGTTTGAATATTATGCACGGGCTTGCCCCGGTATGTATTATCAGTCACGGACGCATTATTATAATGCAATCAAGTGATCTGATAAGAGCGTCTGCCTTGACGTATTGGGCAAAGCCTGGTTTTTACCCCATCATTCACGGACTGGGTTGCAGTCAAGTGCATGATGGGGGGACCTACAGCTTGAGGTGGGTTCCGAACCACCAGAACCTCTGTAAAGGTACATAGAAAAATTTCAAGAGGTACCGGCTCAGGGATCGAACCCCGGACCTCTGAGGTGAAGTCCGAGCGTCTAACCAACTGAGCCACCGAGGCTCTTTAATCTTAATTATTATTATTAAAAAAATGAGGAAACTCATTTTTTCTCTCAGGCTTAAGATGGTTACAGCCCAATATGTCGAAGGCATTTTTGGTGAGAGTTGGATTTTTTGTTTGTTTGAATACCATGCACGGGGTTGTCCCGGTATATATTATCAGTCACGGACGCATTATTATAATGCAATCAAGTGACCTGATAAGAGCGTGTGCCTTGACATATTGGGCAAAGCCTGGTTTTTACCCCATCATTCACGGACTGGGTTGCAGTCAAGTGCATGATGGGGGGACCTACAGCTTAAGGTGGGTTCCGAACCACCAGAACCTCGGTAAAGGTACATAGAAAAATTTCAAGAGGTACCGGCTCAGGGATCGAACCCCGGACCTCTGAGGTGAAGTCCGAGCGTCTAACCAACTGAGCCACCGAGGATCCGAGGATTATTATTATTATTATTTTTTTTTTTTTTCATACTTTTTCTCGGATGAACCCGGTTTTTCGTCATAGCCACGGACTAAGTCAAGTGACTGATGAGATCAGGATGTTAAAAGTTATTTCAATACGTTGTTTGAAATCATTTACGATGATGTTGTAGGTACAAAATTAGAAGCATGATGTAGTTTGCAGTTTGGCTTTGCCGCTGTTATCCTTACACAGCGGCCGTGAGTGTTGAAGGTGACACCAGTCGCCTCTGGATGCTTTCTTAGAGCTACCATGTATCACGCCATAGGTTCTTAGTCACTTGCTTCCTGATGGTCTAGGAAGTTTCTTACAATGCGACAGGTGTTTAATAAAACTGCCTTTTGAGCTGCCGCCAGTACCCTACTGACTCCTAAATGTTCAAGATGTTCAGTGCATCTTGCGTGCACATTGCCTGTAGCCGAAATCACAATAGGATGAATAGATGCATGTTTCACATTCCTCCATATTGCCTTAACTTCATGCCTTAGCTCGCTATACTTATGAATCTTGGTTGTATAGGTTGCCTGCAAATTTCGGTTGAGCGGACAAGCAATGTCGATGATGTAGACTCTTCCACCTTTTTTCTCTCGCATCACGATGTCAGGTCGATTGGCTCGGATGTAATGATCCGTCTGGATAGTCACATCCCAATATAAGATGTAATCTTCATTTTCTAAAACTGACATTGGAATGTATCTATAGAAAGGCATCCATTCTGTTAAGAGTCCTAGGTTTAAGGCAAGTTGTTGATGTACAATACCCGCCACATCATTATGTCTGTGCGTATATTCTCTTTGAGCCATTACGCGACAACCATCAATAATGTGCTCGATGGATTCGTTGGTATCTCCACATAATCGGCACCGGTCAACCACGTCTTGATGTAACACGTGTTTGCGATAATTCCTGGTGCTAACAACTCTATCCTGAATCGCAATGACGAATCCTTCCGTTTCTGGATACAGGAGTCCCTTTCTCAGCCAAATATTGGATGCCTCACTATCCACTTCATATTGATCTAGCGTTTTGGGGTGTTCGCTGTGGATGGCTTTCTGTCTCCATTGCGTTTCTAATTCCTCTATGGTTTGTGCCCTGATATTCAAGGCCTCCTCTGAGGACAAATTCAAGGGCGTGTAGTCAAGATCCGCTTTACAGATGGTGTTGTAAAGCGTAACATCTCGCTTGCTGTTAAAATAGTCTCGCAACTGTGTAACTTGTGACTCACACAGTTTTCTGACATCTACAATGCCTCTGCCCCCTCTATGTCGTGGTAGAACTACCCTTTCACTCGCCGAATTACGGTGGTGCATTCGGTGTTTCGTCATTTCTACGCGGATGATTCTGTTTAATCGTTCGAGGTCAGTGTTCGACCATTTGATGAGCCAGCTGTTTGATTAGTGAGATCTGCCTGACCATCTCGCAGCTCACCATCACCACCGTCCCGCATGCTGTGGCCCCCAGCGGTGGCTCCAGGGGCGCCCCGACGATCCTCGGGTAGCGACAAGCGTTTCAAAATTTTTAAAATACTCTCCATTATCATTTATGGGTCTTGGTGTTCCTCTTAGTCACTTTCCTCTTCGTTTTCTGCCTGTCTGGCATAGGAAACCCTGTCAGTAGCAATGCTACGGCCAACATAGCCTTCAAATTCATGAGAGGAAAGCTCAAGCCCTACCGCGACGACAACGCGAGAACACCTTCGGTATTATTATTATTATTATTATTATTATTATTATTATTATTATAGATTAGCAGTTCGAACTCGAAAGTTCATTGCCTCACTAACCCGAGACCGCCACACATCTCTATTCTGTGCATCCTCCATCCAGTTAAAGTAATCATGTCCTAGTTCTTTTAAATCATCCCTTACATTTTTCTCCCATCTGTTTCTCGGGCTGCCTAAGGGTCTCTTACCAATCGGTCTCCCACTTAAAACTTGCGCCACTGTTCCTTCATTTCCCATTCTTGCTACATGCCCCGCCCATCTTAGTTTACGCGCTTTCATTACTCTATTAATATTTGCTGACCCGTAGAGAGCATGCAGCTCATCATTATGCAGTTTTCTCCATTCGCCGGTCTCTTCGTCCCTTTTTGGACCATAGATTTTTCTAAGTACTTTATTCGCAAAAACTCTAAACCTATTCTCCTCTCCTTTCGTCAGCGCCCACGTTTCGCACCCGTACATGACGACCGGCATTATTATTGTTTTGTAGATTCTTACTTTCATGTTTCTAGATAGCAATCGCGATTTTAATAATGTGTTTGCTGCATAATAGCACCCATTGCCAGCGTGCAGCCGCGCGTTGATTTCCGTTTTAATCTTATTTTCGCTAGTTATAATAGACCCGAGGTATTTAAACTCGTTAACCCTTTCGAATTTAATATTTCCGGCCATAAGATCCCCGTCTTGATTACTTTGTTCGGATCTGACGACGGTCATATATTTTGTCTTCGATTCGCGAACTTCCAAGCCAATATCTTTGGCTTTTGTGATCAAGATTTCTGCATTTTTAGCTACCGTTTCTTTATTATCCCCTAGTAAGTCGAGATCATCCGCATATCCAAGAATTTGTATTATCCCATTGAGGGTAGCACCGGTCGGATTCGCCTGCACTTGCCCAACCACGTATTCTAAAACTAAGTTAAAAAGGACGCACGAAAGTGCATCGCCCTGTTTCAGGCCATCGCGGATCGAAAACTCTTCAGATAAACTACCGTTTACGCATATTCTACCCCTACTGCCGCTTAAGCAAATTTCGATAAATCTAACCAATTTTCTTGGTACACCCAAGAACTCTAGGATCCAGTACATTCGTGCGCGTATAACAGAGTCGTAAGCTTTTTTGAAATCGATAAATAGCTGATGCACTACTTCTTTAAATTCCCATTTTTTTCTAGCAGTTGCCTAATTGTAAACATTTGATCGCTTGTAGATCGGTTTCGGCGGAATCCACACTGGTAATCCCCAATGATTTCCTCGGCAAAAGGAGTCACTCTACTTAGGATTACATTAAGACATGATCTTGTAGCACGAAGGTACAAGTGAAATTCCCTGATAATTGTTACAGTCAGTTTTATCATCTTTTTTAAAGATGGGAATAACGATAGAGGTATTCCATTCTTCCGGCATGCGTTCTGTTTTCCAAACTGTGCGTATTAATTTAATAATTTGTCTTGTGAGGCAAGGGCCTCCATTTTTTATCAGTTCTGACGGTAGGTCGTCGATCCCCGCGGCTTTGTTATTTTTCAACTTCTTTATAGCCATTTCTATTTCTATATCAGCAGGATCATAAATTAATAGATCAGCAGTGTGGATTTCGCCGAGATTACCTTCAACGGGGGCTTCGCGTACATTTAATAGTTTATCAAAATAGTCTTTCCATAAATTCAGTCTCTCTGTCGCATCGGCTACTAGATTGCCATTTTCGTCCCTCATTACTTCCGTTCTACTTTGAAAGCCTTTCCTTATAAAATTGATTCCCCTGTATATCTCGCGCGGGTTATTCTGTTTATTATGCGTTTCTATTGCTAGTATTTTATTCTTTTCCCACTCCCTTTTCTTGGATCTATAGAGCCTGTTTGTACTTTTACTAATCTCGAGATACTTCTTATGTGTTTGATCGCACTTATTTTGTAAACTAATTAGTCTGGCCTTCCGATGTTTTTCAGACCCGAGTTTGCACTCTTCGTCAAACCATGGTTTGCTTTTTGTTACTTTCTTTAAACCTATCGTAAGTTTCGCGGCTGTCTTTACCGCCTTTTTTATATTGCTCCACAGGGTTTCCGGATCCTCCTCGCAATTATTGTTGTCGTCTCTCTGTTCTTGGAGAGCGTCAAAGCTGTTAGAAATCTCAACTTGATAATTTAATTTTTCTGTTGCTGTTTTGAACTTATCTATATTGAAACGAACTGTTGGCTCTGTGCGGCTTGTTTTCTTAGTTATCGCTAGCCTAGATCTTATTTTTACTATCACGAGGAAATGGTCTGAATTTAAATCCGCTCCCCTTTACGACCTTATATCGAGAATGTTTGTATGACGTCTTCTGTCAATTAGAACGTGATCAATCTGATTGTGAGTGTTACCATCTGGTGATCTCCAGGTGGCCTTATGTATATTTTTATGCTTGAAATATGTGCTTTTGACAACAAGGTTCTTTGAAGCTGCAAAGTTTATTACTCTAGTTCCATTGTCGTTACTGACGTCATGCAAACTTTCTGATCCTATTGTAGGCCTATACATCGGTTCTTTTCCAATTTTCGCGTTGAAATCCCCCAATACTATTTTTGCGTCAAAAGTTGAGAACTTGTCAAAAACCTGCTCGATTGTTTCGTAAAAGAGATCTTTAGTGTCTTCGTCTTTGTCCTCGGTGGGGCAGTGCACATTGATTAATACCTGTTTGTTGACAATACCCTTCAGTACAATGTATGATAACCGATCGTTAATGAATTGCATGTCGATAACCGCTTGCGAGATTCGTTTATTAATAAGAAAACCGGTCCCCAGTCTCCACTCCTTAGCTCCCCCATAGTGAAAAGTATAGTTATCCTTAGAAATTGACGCGAAATCGCCCGGCCAGCAGGTTTCTTGAAGTGCTATTAAGTCAGTTTTGTATTTATTTGCTATCCCAATGAGTTCGCTAAATCCGCCAGTACTTAGACTACGCGCGTTTAGAGTTCCCACCCTTAGATCTTTAACTGTAGTTTTTTGTTTTTGCAAGTTAGCCATGGTAGTTTCAAGATAATCCGCACGTTAGGATCCTATTCCGATCGTAGGTGAGTCCACTGTCCCAGGAGTGATAACCCCCATACCTCCCTAGGTCTAAGTATGGGAGCTTTCCGACTCTGACAAGGACCATGTCAACTTGTCGTCAGACACATTACAGTTTCATCCTCGTATCCTAACGTCCCCCTGCAAGGCAGCGCGCCTATACTGGCATCAGTACCCCTTTGGCCCTATACAGGCGAATCATTCCACACATCCCTTGCGGGCAGTGTCATCGGTGCGGTGTCCAATGGGCAGCAGGATTTTTCCCTTACAAGATTTTTAGTTTTGGTTCGGGTAGTGTTTCTAGGTGGATACACGCTGCACCTCGGCCTGCCAGGACCCACCCATTGTGTATGAACGTGAATGGGTGGACTGGTTCCTATCGGCTGTCCGCGGCTGCTTATTCTTGTATTCGCAGCTAACCTGAGGGGCTGTTCAGCCTAACGGGCCGTTCCTCTATGCGCAACCCGAGGACGCGCTGCGTAGTGGTGACAGGAACCCACCGAGCAGAAAGAGTGATTATTAAAATTATAAATTGAATAAACGACGACAGAAGGAGTATTCAACGGTGTATGTTCCTCTAATACCACACACTAAAACATATTGTAACAATGGTTCCAGTACTCAATCGGTTGGGTCAGAGTTGCCCAATTTAGTGCCGACACCGGTTCTTCAAAAATCGAAATTTTCGGAACAATTTTGGAATATTACCAGGTAAAGTAAGTACTTTTCTTTTGCACACTCTTTTTCGGCTTCCCCCAGCGTCGCAAGTGCATTTTTCGTTAGTGCAAAAAATTTTCGTCAGTGCAATTTACAAAGACAACCTTGAATCGAAAAGAAATGTTTGATAAAATGTCACTTTTCGGAAAATAAATATGAAATTCAAGATTTTGATCGCTAAATGCAAGAGAATTTCGTAGTATAAATATAAAGTCTTGTTGTGATATAATATCTATATAATATCCTGCTGCACATCCACCCTACATAAAATTGCAACTCTAACAATAATGCTTCAAACAAAAATGAAAAAATCCTCTTAAATTGATATCTAACTAGAAAGTTTTTCAAGGACGTCATTAAGGGACCTCCTTGCATTGAAACCAGACCTTTGCTTCATATGTTACTGGATAAATCTGAGAACTCTTAAAAATGGGATAAATAACAAATTAAAAAAAAATTTGAGACAAAATAACCAAGTTCAAAGGGAATTAAAAAAAAAAGATTAAGAAAAAAATTTAAAGGTAATGCATATTCTAGACGCAAGAACTGATTTAAGAATGGTTTTTTTATACCATTAAGCCATTTCCCTTTCGGGGTAGGCGTTACACTACCCGATTCGGGTAGTGTTTCTAGGTGGATTATTTATTACTAGTACTACTAGTGTGGGCTCACCACACCCGCGACGGGCCAACAGCACGCATTTTTTTCTGAACGGTCACCCATCCAAGTACTAACCACGCCCAACACTGCTTAACTTCAGTGATCTTACGAGAACTGTTGTTTTCAGCGTTGTATCGCCGTTGGCTTATTATTGGTGAATTTTCTGAAAATCATCGTTGGCCTGTTCGCCATTAATAGGTAAGAAGTATTTACTCAATATTTTTCTCAATTTAATACGTATCAAAATTGAGCCATCAAACGAGCCGAATTCTCGCGAGAAGTATAGTCATAAACGTTTATCTTGGTACTCTAAATATAGATACAATGTCGATTTACTAAAAAAAAACACGTTTTTGCGAAAATCAGAGTCAACCTCAAATTCCCTCAGAATATTAGCTAGCCCATTGAAGAAACACAGAACCAAGCACCTTTCAGTCTTCCCAAAAATCAGCAGTTTTTTTACAAAATCAATTCCTAATGACAAACAACTATCTATTTAAGCAGTCCAGTTCATTTACTATTGAAGATGGAAAGTAATGTAGATTACTGGTCAAAATTTTATATTGATTTACGTCTGAGAGACTCTCAGATCGTAAACGTTATAAACGTTTCGACTGCTCGTCGACAGTCCTCATCAGTACAATTCTACTACCATAAATGTAACCTGTGTGATAAAAATACATAACTAGTAAGCATAAAGACTTGAAAAGGACAGATGTAGCGTCGGTTTTTAAGAAACTAAGTATGAAGTAAGTATGAATAATGATAATACAAATTGGAGTAGGAGTATAAGTAATTGAAGTTTCGTGACAATTGAGATAAAGATGTAAAAATCATAGAATTATATTATTAAAAGTTGTTAGCTGTTGGTTTAATTGTAATTTTTCGAAGGTTTAATTTACTATTGTATTGACTCCGTCTGCTGGACGGACTTAAATATAGATTAAAATTATTGTTGACATATTAAAACACCTTCGTTTTCTTGCCGTCCAGCACACGGAATGATAACGGCCAGAAACACAGGTGATATATAGTTGATAGGTTGATTCACATTGACATGGTAGTACATTGAGTATATCTATGGCGCATGACGTATCTCTTATGAAGCGTGAACGGAACATTGTTGTAAAAGAGAAGGAAAAGAGAGAGATAAGTAAGATGAAGGAACAGTTATTTTTGGGTTGTAAAATTAAAAGTTAAGAATGAAGAAAATATATATCATTGTAAGGCATGGATGAGGCTATTATATGTTATGCTCATATTATCTATGTCAGTTCGGAAATTAACATTATTAGTATTCTTAATAATGTAAAACATTTCCATGAACATGCGTTTGAAACAGTGTGCTTCTTTATTTAGAATAGTAACGTTTTCGAAATCAAAGGAGTGTCTGTTTAAAGTTGCGTGTTACGAGAGAGCGGTGTTGAGTCTGTTGTTGTTACAGTCTCTCACGTGTTCCTTTATTCTTACATCAATGTAACGTTTGGATTCACCGATATAACATTGCTCACAATCCAAGCATGTTAATTTAGTCCAGTTCATTCGCCAACTGTATTTCTAACAAAGACAGGTCTAAAAAATTATCAATGTGAAGTGCTTTTGGATACCGTAGCGGAAATAAGATAATCAAATAAAGCGTCCCAAGTTAGTGAATAGAAAATAATTCCAATATTATTTTCGAAGCAAAGGGAATAACATCAGGATTAGTGCTCACCATGGCTCAAGTAAATTTAAAATGCAATGAAGAATAGTATCAGACTTATTTCCAATTAAGGAAACAGAAATTCCAGGAAGCACGTTTTTTTTGGAATATATCACTATCAATTGAGATTAATGCCACTGAGTCTACATTAAAACTAATAACACCAGTGCTTAAGGTAATAAATACCATTACATCTGTCTGTAGCACAAGTATATTGTGAAGACGAGGAAAACGAAGAAGAAGCATCGCAAATCTCGTCTGAAAAAAGCTGCACCACTCAAATTTTAAACAAGACGAAGCCTTCTGACAATGAGGGATCTAGATTAAAGTTTCTAACACAGATCCTAAATCTGCAGCACCTAAGTGAGAAGTACAAAATCTCATTTTATCTACAAGGTGATGCATTGTCCCAGGAAAATTTGGAAACGGATGTATCACCTATGACGAAGAAATGACAAAAACAGTGAAACAATAGAAAAGCTTAGGAGCATCTCGGTAGATAGGAAAAATATGACAATTTCATAAAAGAATTTATTCACAAAAGGGATAATATGCCGTTTTTTATTACAAATACTCCTGCGCCGTAAGGATGACCGACCGAGATTTTGTATTGACTTTAGGAGACGTAATCAAGTCTCAAAAAAGGACGCATATCCAATCCCGTAAGTCAACGCCATCTTAGACAAGCTTCGAGGAGCCAAATACCTCTCCACGATCGATCTCAAAAACGGCTACTGGCACGTCCCAGGAACCGAGGACAGCAAACCACTCACCGCTTTCACAGTACCTTTCAGAGGCCTGTTCGAATTCAACGTAATGCCTTTTGGACTCCACGCTGCTCCGTCCACGTTCCCAAGACTTCTCGACCGCGTCATAACCCCGGACATGGCACCACACGCCTTCGCCTACTTAGACGACATCGTGGTGTGCACACAAACGTTTAAAGATCACATAGAAATGATGCAGAGAGTCTTCAACAGGCTTTTCGAGGCCAAACTGAGGCCGAAATCGGACAATTGTCACTTTTTTCGCCAAAAACTGAAGTACCTTGGCCACGTGGTCGATGAAAAAGGACTCCACACGGATCCAGAGAAAGTCGCCGCAATTTCCATCCTAACGCCACTCAGGAACATAAAAGAAGCCCGCAGATTTTTAGGGCTTATCTCATGGTACCGCCGCTTCCTAAAGGACGTCGCGCGAGTCGCAGCACCCCTCCACCTACTGCTTAAGAAAAAGCGCGATGGGAATGGACGAACGAGCATCAACACGCCTTTGAGGAGTTTAAAAGGAGGCTCACATCCGCCCCCATCCTCGCATGTCCGGACTGGACGAAAGAATTTGTCCTACAAACCGATGCAAGCCAAAAGGGGTTCGACGCCGTACTGACACAGGCCGACCAAGACACCGAAAGAATAATTGCCTACGCCAGCCGTGCCGTAAATAGGGCGGGAAGCAACTATTCCGCCACCGAACTTGAATGCCTGGCCGTCAAATGGGGCATCTGGAAGGTGAGGGACTACCTCGAAGGATACCACTTTACAGTCCTAACCGACCACCTATCGCTAAAATGGCTTCACAAAATTGACAATCCATCTGGACGATTGGCCCGATGGGCCATGGAACTAAGCCAATGGGACTTTACCATCATGTATCGCCGGGGAGCCGACAACGTCATCACCGACACACTCTCCCGACAGCCCGACGAGGCTTGCGCAGTCCGGAAGAAGGAAGACCAGGACTGGTACGAAAGAAAATACAAAGCCGTCATGGACAACCCCGCCGAAAATCCAGAGTATTGTATCCGCAACAACCGCTTATACCGACACATTTTGCACACTCTGGACTTTAATGATTACGCCTCCGGCGAACAGTGGAAAATCTGCGTGCCCCACGCCGACCAACAACGGGTACTACGAGAAGACCATGACGACCCAAAAGCTGGACACCTAGGTATCGCGAAAACTCTGACGCGTTTAGCCAGAGATCACTATTGGCCGGGAATGCTAAGGATGGGCGCTCAACACGTCCACAACAACATTTGCCAAAAATTTAAGGCCAAACAACAAGCCCCCGCCGGCACGATGCACGCCACCAACGTGGAAGGACCGTGGGAGATGGTCTCCGCCGACCTCATTGGCCCCCTGCCCCGATCTACCACCGGCAACACGTGGCTTTTGGTGATGCAAGATCGTTTCACCAAATGGATCGAACTGCGCCCCTTAAGAAAAGCAATCAGCCAAGCGATCGCCACGGCACTTAAGGACCAAATTTGTCTACGTCACGGCTGCCCCAAGACCGTCATCTCCGACAACGGGCGACAATTCATCGGAAACGAGGTCAAAACTCTTCTTCGGGAAATGCACGTCAACCCCCGCTTAACACCACCGTACACGCCGCAGTGCAACCCCGTAGAAAGAGCAAACAGAGTCGTGAAAACAATGATTGCTCAAAACAGCATAAAGTCCCAAAAGACGTGGGACCTCCACCTTCCAGAACTCCAGTTCGCCTACAACACGGCCATGAGCTCAACCACGGGATTCTCTCCAGCATATCTCAACTTCGGCAGAGAACTTAGGAAGCCAGAAAGCCTTGTCCAGGAAACTGGGATACCATCTAGGGAACAACACCAAACCCGTATCAACAAACTTGAGGCTGCAGTAGATCTCGCCCTGGGGTCTCCCCCTACCGCCTCACATCAACTTGACCGACCTGACAGCCCTGACCAACCGAACCGACCACCTGGTGACCACGCACATCCCGCTGCCACAAGAGCGCCTCCTTCCCCTCTCTCCCTCTCGCCGCACCGTACCGCTACCGATTTCCGAGGGAGACGAAGTCAGGAGGACGACGCTCCCCTCGCTCGCCGATGACGCGCTTGGCACCGCGGCCAATATTCGTTCTCCTCTTTAGGCTAAGGCTCGCACACTCCACACGCACACCCAAAGTCTTGTATACGCGGACACACCACACTTACACTTAAGACTGTAAATAGCGCATACACACACATACCTTCGACACGCCCACCGTCACACTCATACTTAGATATAAGTTAGATTTGTACGTTATAGGGGAATAAACCCATACATGTTCACTCTAAAATTAAACCGTTGTAACATTATTTATCCCTGAAACCAACCCTGGCTAGGCTGAAGCATCCGGAGGGATAAATAAGAGGGGGCTAACCCCCACTAAGCGAATCACACCGTTACAAATATTATACCAATACCATTTTGCTCTAACGATACTAACTCCGATATCAAATTATATTTGCAGCAATTAAAAATCATAATACAAAAATATTACTTGAAGCAGCTTTCTAATGATTGCGAAATTTTTACGACATCAATTTGCGAAAAAATTTAAAAAAAACAAGTAATGACAACATTTAAAAACTACCCAATTTCAATCACTCTTCATGACAATATTCCTTTCCCCTCGACATCCTTCCACAGCCACTCCGCCATCGGCATTTTCGGCACACCACGTGTATTTATTTCAGACTAAGGTACAAATTTTACTAGCGCCGTATTAACAGAATTTTCCACACTCTTTAAAATTAAACAATTCTTTGCTACAACTTACCACGCTTAATTAAACTCAGCGCTTGAATGTAGTCATCATGACCTCGCAGACAACATTAAGATGAGCACATCAGAGAAAATCGAAAACTGGGATAAAATCGTATCTATAGGAATTTCTGCTTACAACAAGAGTGTACACGAAGCAACAAAATTCTCTCCGCATGAACTTGTATTCGGTAAAGCAGCAGGCCTACCGTCCAGTATGATCAGCAGGCAAAACATTGCGATTTATATCGATTATACGGAAGAGCTATGCAAACAGCTCTGCTAAACGTAATTATGATACGAGACTTTAAAGACAAAAATTTAAAGTATGCCAGTGGGTTCTGGTACAAAATCAAAATAAAAGTAGTAAACATGACGATGATAACATCGGTCCCTTCAAAATACTCACCATTGAAGAAAAAACAACGTTTTTACAAGAACGCAAACGAAACACAGAAAAACCAAAAATGTATTATCATACAGAATCCGAGGATTTGAAAGAAACGACGAAGTTTTTACGAACGGACACCCATATAATATTACGGAAATACAAAAGAGTCCAGGACTATTTATATATTTATATATACAAGTATACGGTTGCCACACCGGCGCACCACGTACACAGTTGGGTTCATGCCACAGTTGCTCTGTAAAAAGATGTCCGGTAATCTTCTCTGTTCCCCATGCTCAAAGCCATAGATTAAAGAAAATAAAAAACATAGTTTTTCAATTCCGCTCTATGACACCCTTTATGCAATTGATTTTTCGTGCTTAATAAGCCCGTAAATGGCCTTAAAAAATGTATTTCACTGACTCTTATTGATTTTCACCATTCATCATTTCCCATCATTTTTCTATTTTATCATAAGGTCAAATAATGATACTTTAAAAAGAATGATTAATGTCATCTTAAGCCCTATTATGTTCTCTTTTAAATACCGTTTAAAATTGTAAAATTGGTTAATTTGTTGACAAACAATTCTCTTTTGTTTGAAAAAGTCATTTTTTTCTAATTATTTTTTTATTGAATAAAGAACTTTTAAAATGTGTGTCCAATCGAAAAATGTAATAAAATTTTTTTTGAAAATTATGTGACTTTTAGAATTTTTAACTATTCGAAAAATTTCATTGGGCTAAATTCTAAATATATTTGATATAAACCAAAAGTGTCGATTGAAATTTCTTAATCTGTTAGAAATATACAAGTTTTTTAATTTTCATCGAATTGAAAATGTTATTACTAGAATTTGCAAGTATTTTTGTCAACTACCAAAACCGTTGACAACAACTTCTGACATTCTTGAAAAATTTTTGTTTCGAGTTTTGAAAATGCTTTAAATTTTTTAATTTTTGTTGAATTAACCTGGTTAACAAACTTCACCTTGATTTTTGGTATCAAAAATCAAGTTTAGCGTTGCTGCAACATCTAGGCAACCACACAAACGTACATAAAGAGATTCTGGCAGACAGACACAGACAAAATTTGAAGATTTTCGAACTCTGGGAGGGCCGAAACGTAAAGATCGTTAGAAACTAGAGATCATAAATTTCGATTATTTCATTACACTCCAACGAATGAGAACGTAAAAAACATTTTAATTCAACTGAAGTTTAAAGATTGACACTCTTAAAAAATTCACTTGAAAATTATAAGAAATCCTAAGCATTTAATACAGGAATGTCCATGGATAGTTCCCTGACTCGCTTCTCTTCCCCTTCTCCGAGTGCTTCTCTGTGCCTTTTCCTCACACGCTCGTTCGCTCTCTGCATAAGGCGGTAAGAGAGGGGATTGACGAATGAAAGATTTTAGCTCTTTTTCTTTCTTAGCTCTGGTTTTGAATATTAAAACATTGGAATCATTGCTTCATATTTCTAAATTGTAAGATAAATCAAATAATTTTATCTGATTATTAATAAGCTAATCAAGTTACTTTATTTTTATAGAAACAAGAAACGACTTTTCGTGGCCACGGTGGAAGCGTAGATCAACTTTGCTGGCATGCTTTTCACCCAGAATTACTCTCGACAGCGAGTGGGGACAAAACTGTCCGAATATGGGACACACGATCTCAAAAATGCACAGCGAATATTGGTACCAGGGGTGAGAACATTAACATTTCCTGGTCACCAGACGGAAATACGATAGCTGTGGGCAACAAAGAAGACCTCGTCACGTTTATCGATGCCCGTGTTCTCAAAATCAGAGCCGAGGAACAATTCAACTTCGAAGTACGTTTCTATTCAAAAGTTTTACATTTACTCAATTGCTTAACAGAAAGAAAGTGTGTGCCGTACAGTATGAACAAATTATTTTAAAACCCTTCATAATATCTTTGCAGATGATTATTCAATTTTTTTATTTTTACGTGCAGTGCATTTTCAAATTACAATGTATAACCAGATTAATTTACGATACTACAGTACTTATTCGGAATCTAGTGTGATTTCACTTCAGGTGACAAAGTTAAAATAGTAGGAAGGTTGTTCTATTTTCAGTCGACTGTAAAATTACTACGTCCGATAATGGAAATTATTCGATTGGAGTGGGACATAGTAAGTTACGTAAGGTGGTATATTTACTTGGGACTTTAAGTCTACGAAAGTATATGTAAATTTTGACGATGTGTGCTTTTCTATCGCGACGGGCTAAGTCCGCTCGGACAAACGCCCCAGAATTATGTGCAGCACGTAGATTTGGACCATTCGGGAATAGCGAGTGTAAGTCGTGCCAAATGATGAGTTCTGGAGACGCCGGAACGGCCTCTTACAAATGGGTGCGTATTTCGTTCGTTTGCATTCTTGTGTACGTTGTTTTGAACGTCATGTCATGTTGCGGTGCTCGTGTCCAACAAGGTGGCCGCAGGTTAGAGAAATTCTGCAAATCAGAGAAAATTCATGAAAATTTGTTTATCAGGGAATATTAGGAATAAGTCAAAGATAAACAAAATATTGAAATTTGAATCACCAAAAAGTTTTTGGGGAACCAAACCTCGAAATATCTTTTCGATTATAAAAGCTAAAAACGAGATTCCGGGATTTCCGACCCGTACGCAGTTTTACGGTCGACGACGGGAAATTTACGTCCTGCATGTATTTCTTTACGGTGGACGCAGGTTGAGAGGAAAAATATGTAGGTATTTTCACAGAATTCTGCTTATTTGCTATGTGCCACATCGATCGAATTATTTCCATCGTCACAGAATGTAAATTTACATCAACTTTTTTACAGTGTATTGTATGTTTTCCAGCTTTACTTCAGTTTTTCTTTCTTAATAACATGGGACTCATGCACTAAGAATTTTAGCAAATATTTTCAAGCTATTTAGGGTACACTATACTTATAGTGTTTTATATTCCGATTATCACAACATGCTTGTATCTTACACTTTAATATTTGTTTTATACAGATCTGATAAGGGAAAGCAGCTGTGTTTCCGAAACTTAATCGATTATCTTTTTTAATAAATTGGGTTATTAGTCTGGAAGATGTCTTTTTTAGGTTCTCTTACCGTAAATTTATTAATTCTAAAATATCGAAGTAAATTACATTATTTTTGTGAACATAAGCTATAAAATGTCAGCTTTGAAATACAACCAGTTTTAAGAAGAATAAAACGCTTTTGAAGGTTGTAATTCGTTCAAGGTTTAAAAATCACTTAACACACTATGCTTAAATAATATACTTTATAGTGGGATCGTTAACCAAGGGAGGGAAATAGGAGTTCGAAGCCGAGAATCGGGTTAGCACAAGTAAAAGTCGTCCTTCAAATAAACTAACTTTATTGACACAAATCGAAGAGGCCCCAGGTCGTGGCGAGATCTCATAAAGCGTGATGGTTTAGGCCACACGGGCGACGCGAGAAATTTCATTAAAAATGTTGTTATTAATTATTGGATTTATGAGAATTTGTGGCGTTTAATTCAAATCTGCTGATTTAAATTTTGTACCCTTTCGGAATTTTGTAACTTCCTTATCCCAAAGCTCTAAAATTATCTTCCTTCTGGATAATAATGTATCCTATAGGGTTCTCCTTGGTCCGTTTTAAGGCTGATGGAGTTGTTTACAAAAAATTCAAAATCTGTAGGATCGGTCAAATGTCCACTAAGCTTCCATTTCTAGAGATAACTATAAAAAGCGAGAGTGGAGAATTGTACAAATGAGGGGAAGTGGAATAAGCTCAACAGGCTGAAAATGATGTCGCACGGAAGTCAAAAGAGAAACGAACGCTTACTGAAGACATCACAAAGTGATTCCATGTGCTAATAATAGTTTCATGAAAAAAGATCGTAGCACGAATAATCTCATTTCTCATACTTTATTGTAATGGGAATGGCAAAAAATTAACCCTTAACTTTTTTTAACGGAGAAACGTTTTCGATCGATTTTTGCATGCTGAATTCAAATTCGTTCGCCTATATATTCTTTAGCTGACGTGATGGAATTTTTTGGGCAACGAAATCGGTTTCAGCGCGCAACAAACCTTTAAAATCACTTGATGAGATCCTTGGTCCGATTTTCTTTAAATTTCGGCCTGTAATTTACGCAAAAAAAATATTTTTTCAACACCCACCGTGACAGTTGAACTTTTCATGCCAAAGAGGCATCTTTGACCTAAACTTTAGTATTACTCCCAAAATGCGACGTTATATGTTTTTATCGAATAACTAGTTTTATTTTTTCAAATTTCTTTTTCTCTTTAGAATGTATGGTTTCACATAGATTGCACTTTTCCTATTCTTAAATTAGTTATATTGTTTTTTGATTGAAAAAGATCTAATTTACTGATTCTCTTTCTTGAAGGTGAACGAGATTTCCTGGAATAAAGACTCTGACACATTTTACCTCACTAACGGTCAGGGTTGCGTTCACATTTTAAGTTATCCGGACCTAGAATTGCTGCATGTAATCAAAGCTCATCCTGGAACTTGTATTTGCATCGAGTTCGACCCCACAGGCCGATATTTTGCGACCGGATCAGCTGACGCACTCGTGTCTCTCTGGGATGCTGAAGAATTGTGCTGTTTAAGAACTTTTTCCAGGCTCGAATGGCCAGTGCGGACGATCTCCTTTTCCTATGACGGAAAGCTTCTCGCTGCAGCCTCCGAGGACCTTGTTATCGACGTTGGTGAGGTCGAAACTGGCGAAAAAGTGACGGATATTTCTGTTGAGGCTGCAACATTCACTGTTGCTTGGCATCCTAAACAGTATTTACTGGCTTACGCTTGCGATGATAAAGACACGTACGATAGGAAAAGAGATGCTGGGAGTCTAAAAGTGTTTGGTTTTCCTAGTGACTAATGAATAGGTGTGATGAAAAGTGAACTAATTATATGATTTTTCTATACATCCTTTTGCTGCTAAATCAATACTATTTTGTATTTTCTTCCTTTCAAAAATATTATGCCATATTCAACCTCGTCGATTAACAAATGACGATGAAAGGGGAGTTGGGGCGATTGTCATTGTAAAAAATATAGGTAGGGCAAACCGGGACAACATTGTGGGATTAACGTTTATCATCCTATAATAAATTGAGAATAACATATACAGTGCCCTTCCACTTATCGCACTTCCACTTATTGCGACTTCCCTACTCGCTTTGATCCCATTACCGAACATGCATGTTCACGCATTGAATAAAATGCTCGCGCGAAAACATAATTAAAAAAAAATCTTAGCATTTAATGTAACCTATTCAATAAGTTAGATTCAATTTTTAAACAGTTGGCAATTTTGGATCGAAGAAGAAAACACTTCTTTTGGAATAGAAATTTAAAAAAAATAGATTGCGTTAAAAAGGAGAGGCCGTAGTCGATATTGCAAGAGAAATCGACACACCTGTTAGTAACATTCATAGGTAAGAGTAAAAATAGGATATATTTATAAATAAAGTTTAAATTAATATACTCTAATTTATTTATAATATATTTTTACAAAGAAAATAATTACAAATCACATAATATTTATTCTGAGAGTTCATCAATTTGCCTTGCATTTTTATCAAGGAATGATCAAGCTAAGCCTAACATACGAGTTATTTTATATGGAAGCACATGCCTGTCCAGAGTTCTCAAAATTTAGTTATTTTTTCTGCATAAAACTTGCAACAAAGTAGAAAGTGTTTCAGGATTAGTAGAACTGTCAAATTTTGACCTTGACTTTTTCGACTAGATCCAATTTTCTTACCAATCAGATATGAGGATAAAGCGCAAGGGGAGAAAGATTTTTGATGTGCAAATGCATTTGGGAGGCAAGCACTTCAAGAATGATGAGAAGGTGAAGTCAGCGATCGGCACTTAGATGAAGAAGGGCCCGCAATGGTATGCCAATGGTTTGAAAAAATTGTACCTACGCTACCAGAAATATTTAGAGCGGGCTGGTGATTATGTTGAAAAATTATCATAACCCCAATATTTGTAAATATTTTTATTTTTTATTTTTCCATGCATTTTCGATTTTTTGAAACACCTTTAAACTTACTTTTGGACTGAACTTTCTATATCTACATATATTGATAGACATATTCCCAGGGTGCACAGTCTTCGCCTTTTTTTCTTAGTTTCTCCTTTCTTCTTGAAATTCCCCTTTTTTCCCTATTCTCAAAAAACTTCCCCTTTTTCCCCTTTTCTCTTCAAATATACGATATTTGAAATTGTACCCAATAAAAATTGAATCAATTATAACATTCAAATAAATTATTTATGAATAAATAAGGTACACGTTTCAAGTGCAGTCCATTAAAAATAAATAGATACTCTTTAAAAAAATTTGAAGATTAACACATTTTAGTTTAAATGTACAAAGTTAAATATTCAATTAAAAAATGGAATATTCCAAACGGCCATACCCCGCTGAAAAAACCAGTTCCCGTTAGATCACTGAAGTTAAGCAGTGTTGGGCGCGGTTAGTACTTGGATGGGTGACCGTTCGGGAATACTACTAACTGCGTGCTGTTGGCGTATCGTGGGTGTGGTAAACCTACACTTGTAGTTATTTATTACAAGAAACTATCCACCTAGAAACACTACCCGAATCGGGTAGTGTCACGCCTACCCCGAAAGGGAAATGGCTTAATGATGTATAATGGTATACATCAACTGCAACTTTGAATGTTCTAACTTGAGCAATTTCTAATTTTTTTAAAATCCTCACTTGAAAATTTAAATATTATTGAAACTTTTTTTTTCGTTGAAAATTAATTTTTTTAAACTCACGATTGAACTGTTCTATTTGTGTTTGAAAACTGATCATTTTTAGTCGAAAGTTCAACTATTTTTTTGATAGTTCAAATTTCGTTCAAAAGTTATATTTTTTGGTAGAAAGTTGGTTAAAAATTTAACTATTTGGTTGAAAATATATTTATTTGGTTGAAAAGCTGTCTTTTTGGTTAGAAATCAAACTACTTTGTAGAAAGTTCTTTTTTTTTTTGCTCAAAAAGTCAATAATTTGGTAGAAAATTTTTTTTTTTTATTTGAGAATTAGTTTTTTCAAATGAAAATGTAGCAATTCCATTTTCGGTTCAAAATTGATCTTTTTTATTCGGAAAATTCAAATATTCGGTTAAAAATTCATGTAATTGGTAAAAAAATTCGTCTTTTCGTCATTTTTCAGTTAAAAATTTATCATTTCAGTTAGAGTTTTGTTGTTGTTGTTGTTAAAAACTAGGTTTTTTAACTAAAAATTTTTATTTTTTGTTGAAAATTCATATTTTTGTGTTGAAAAATCAACTGCATTGTAAAAATTCTTCTTTCAGACTTCAACATTCAACAATTTGGACGAAAATTCAGTTTTTTCATTTGAAAATAAATTTTTTGAAACGAAAATGTAACTATTACATTTTTGGTTGAAAACTGATGTTCTTAATTCAACAATTGAACTATTTTGTTCCAAACTTCTCTTATTTTTATTTTGGTTTTTCGGAAAAAAATTTTGTCGTGAGTTAGGATTTTTGGGATTTCCTATCTTTTTTGCGATTTTGGAACGTTATAAACACCAGGAAAAAAATGTTTCTCATGAATAAAAAATAATAACGTGTTTCTTTGGTTCAAGCTGAAGAAATTTCAGGTTCGAATCAATCCAAAAAACATGTTTAAAAAAAAAAAATTTTTTAATTTAAATAAGGCATTTGTTATACGAAATTTTTTTTTTCTTCTCGACATGTAAAAATAAATGTTCAATCTTTCCCCTATTTTCCCCCGTTTTTTGTGAGAAAATTACCCTATTTCCCCTTTTTTCAGCTCCTTTTGCGCTGTGA
Source organism: Andricus quercusramuli (assembly GCA_932178445.1). Taxonomy (NCBI): domain Eukaryota; kingdom Metazoa; phylum Arthropoda; class Insecta; order Hymenoptera; family Cynipidae; genus Andricus; species Andricus quercusramuli. Next base: position 316,908 of record CAKNXH010060813.1, on the reverse strand, counting down.
ACCCTGTGTTCACAACCTGCTAGAACACCATGCAATATTTCATAAGCTATTCGTTTTCCAACTTTTATACGCCCGTACATAAAATTACGAATTTACCAATGATACGAACAAAATACAAAAATAGTATATTCTGTGAAAAGTGTGGAAGTAGTAAATTCTGTACGAGTGTGAAAGTTTGCAACGGGAGGCGGAGGCGAGACGAAGAAAATTCTGGAACAGGAAGAAAAAGTATTGAAAAAAAGACTTTAACACGTGCATGAATAAATGGATTTTCGAGCACGTATACTCAATTTTTATGATTCAGAGGCTTAACTGTGAAATATTTATTGACTTTTACGAAAAAATAACATTACAGTTTTAAGTTTTATAAGAGATCAACCTTTTCCACGAAAAACGGTTCCCCTTTTCCCCTTCGGTAATTGGCGCCTTTATCTTATAATGTTTTTCCTAACTCCTTTTTATATGGTTTTTTTCCTTCAGTTTTTGCGATTATTTCGTAACCCATGTAATTCAAAAAGTCATGCGAAACAATCGTTTTTACCACCACGACTCAAAATTCCGACTAGTAGTATAAGTTGGGTTCATGTGTGTTTTTCAGGTAAATGAACTGATAGTTCATAAATTATATCACTATTAATTAATCATTTTAATACTACGAATTTTTTCATTGTAAGGTTCATTAGTAGTTATATTAAAAATACATTTTTTTCTAAACTCAGTCACCACAAAAGGACCCTGGTAGTCAGTCTCACTCCGGTACTGAAGTCCCGAATCTGCTTCACGAGAGTAACCACCTTCCTGAACTCTTACAGCGGAGTAGAGAGTTGTAGTGGTGAAAACGACATATCTGCTTATTGACTGAAAATCCTGAAATTTCTTCTCCCTGCAGAGGTCTGATTTATATAATAAGTCGCAAAAAAATCAGTTCCCCGAGTGGATGGAAACTTTGTCAGAGTGCGTAGACTTATATTGGATGGTGGTTAATGCGAAAATGTTTTGTCTTGTGGATATTTATTTACCGTGGGGTAGACGGCTAACTTTTTTGGCTTTTGTTTAGATATCATTTTTTGCAATGAATTATATCTCTTACTATCAATAAAAAAATTGTAATTTGTCGAATTTTGTTCTTCGTAATTGTAAAAATGTATCAGCACATAAACGTCCTTAGTACCTTTTTCTTATTTTCCCAAACTGTCAGTTCGATATCACGTTTCATGTGGAATTGGTTTGGTTAAGATAAAGTGCGTAAGGTAGGAATCGGTTAAGTGTCACATACCCTTAAAAAAAACTTTAATTAAAATCAAACATAATCTTTTTTGTTTTGTTTGTTTGAACAAAGGTTAAGTTTTTTACCACATAAAGCTGTTTAATTAGTATGTTACGCGCCGAAGGGGGGGGGGGCAGCTGCAGTGTGACGCCCATGTTAAAGTCACATATACTCCCAGTAAAAAAACAACTAATTCGGTCGAATTAACGTCTTTGAATTCGTCTGAATCATGCTTTCTGATTCATTTAAAAAAATTGAAAATTTTGAATCATTTAGATGCGTTGAGACAGCTCGAATTGATTGCCTGTGAATTAATCTGAATGCGTCTTTAAGGTCCCCTGGCCTGGACCGGACGTTTAGAGTCGGCTGTATCACAAACTTACATGAGCGCGTACGCACTGCCCGGACCTTTAAGCTTGGCCTACGAATAAACCATAATAATCCTACTTTTAACTCCAAAGCTGTTAAAGTCAAACCCCCAAGTCTTTAACCAATTAATTTTTTATTTTGGTTTTTGAAGAACAAAATGTTTTTTGATGTTTAGAGGCCGTTCAAGACACAAAAGACATACATTTGACATCCTCCCACTCGATAAGTATATCTAATATTTTTTCCCAGGGATGTGAACCCGGAGCGTTAAAAGGACCGTTTTGGGTCCGGCTACGATTACATTCTGGATCCGGTCAAGGAACGGTTCCAAAAAGCGTTTCCAAAAAGCGTTTCGAAACGGAGTTGTGTCTACGACGTTTCGGTTACACTTTGGACTTCGGCCCAGGAACAGTTCTAAAAAGTTAAGAATTTCCAAATGGTACATTATGGTTTAGCTGTAAATTTCTGCTGTGCAAATTAAATAAAGTGTATCTGCAGTTTAAATCAGTCACCTGTCACTTTTACGAATCTTTAAAATGGGATTCAAATACATTCAAATAAATGTTATCGACAACAGTCTAAGAACGGAGTTTGGTTTGGTTACCACCAGCCGATATTATTGATTCAAATACATAGTCTTAATTCTTGTAGTTTTAATGAACATCTATTGTGTATATCGTATTGCAAAATAGATATTCAATAAACACCATCAGAATCAAGGACATTTGAGTACGATTCATTTGCACGACAGAATTATGCAGGGAGAAAACACAATGAAGTCGATGTTTATAGTAAATGCTGAAAGTTCATTATTTGTTATTGTGCTGGAGAAATAATTTGGTTACACTCAGATTGAATTTTAACTCGTATATTTTCACATTAAAAAATAAAGTTAATCTAAAATGTAACAAATAAAAACAGACAGTTATCGCGCGGTATATAAATTGCTAAGGATTGAGAACTTGTTCGCTCCTTAGAGGATGGATCGATAATGATATTCCAAGTCGTCGCAGAAAAGTAGTGAGCGAAGATAGAAAATCGAAGATCAAAGTAGGGATGCA
>CAKNXH010060813.1:283452-298187 GCA_932178445.1 Andricus quercusramuli | reverse complement strand
CCTACAAAACCCAATTCCACAAAACCTAATTCCACAAAATCCCAAGCTCACATATCTCAAGCCTCCAAACTCCGAACCCACAAAACCCGAACCTAGATGTCCCAAGCCCACAAAATCCAACCTTACATATCCCAAGCCCACGAAACCCAACCTTACATATCCCAAGCCCACAAAACCCAACCTTACATATCCCAAGCCCACAAAACCCCAAGCTCACTTATGCTAAGCCCACAAAATCAAAACTCATAAAACACAAACCTACAAACTCCAGGGCCTACTTATTCGAAGCCCAATCCTACAAAATCTAACACCAGAAATTCTACGCCCATAAAGACTAACATTGATCCCAACCCCACTCCATGCCTACAAAACCTGAGGCAACTTGGTTGTGTCTTTTTGTTTGTTTTTTGTGAGTTACTGTTAATATAGAATACTTTGTTCCAGAGGAAGAAGAAACTTATTCAATGTATTTTTTTTATCCGAACAGGGGGGAAATGCTTTATGCACAGTATGTACACTGTAAAAAAAGTGGTTGAAAATTGCAAATCGGTTTGTAAACGTTTTACTATGATTCATGCGGTAATTCTACAAGTTTATTGTGAACTTGCAGTGATTAACAGTGCAATTTCACAATATTTGTATCAATTTTACCGTAAAAGTGTAATATTACCACATTAATCAGTGGACATAAAAATACCAGTGATTAACGTGGTAAATTTCAACCATATTATAACAGATATTATCATGCACTTTTACCAGGTTTCTTAAAAATCACAAAATATACTGTAATCCAATTCACATGGAAAGTGTAAAAAAGCAGAACGATGGAAATTTTACCAGAATTTTGTAATTCCACTGTTAACCGCTCGTTGGCGAGCTGTTAACGCTGCGGAGAAAAACAAATTGGCGCGGCCGGTGTCACTCGACAACAACGCGTTACCGTGCATGTTTTTTTATGTATAAAATAATTTAATATATTCTTTGAGTTTTCTATAACTACGCACGTAGGCTAATACTGATATTTAGTATATAAGGTGAGTAGAAAAAGATCCTGCTTGAGTGTCGTATTTGTGTAGAAATAGAGAAAAAAACGTCCTTTAGACAAAAACTGAAACTATACTGTTTATACATGGTCTTCTTCAATTAAACAGTTATAATATTATATCAATTTTGAGGTTACGTATCTCTTTGTCTCGAGATTTCTCCTTAATTTTCATTGATTGTTTTGTGCGTCATATGAAGCATAGCTTTTTGCAAAAGTAAAACATGTAGTAAATGACATTTACCGTAGAGGTTACTTTCCCGTACATGCAGGTTCACCTAGCGCATGCGCAATGAAACATGCCTTCTCCGTTTTACACTGACAGTTGAATTTTGCAAGAGGAACGTAAAATTACAATGTCTGAAAGTGACGTTACGAGAATTTTCCTGTCTGCATGTGATTTTAAAGTATCACATTAATTTTCAACTATTGCAGTGAAATTACCACGTTAATCACTGGTATTTTTATGTCCACTGATTAATGCGGTAATTTTCAAACATTTTTTTTACAGTGTAGTCATACGAGACTCGTATCCCGTGTGACAGAATATTATTTTAAGAAAACTTTAACTCGCTTCGGAAGTTCGTCGTGTTTTTGTTCTTTAGTTGCTCTTAAGCGACTCATATAACAAGGTGCAGGAACAACAAATACTGGGATTGTTAGCCGTGCTTTTTTTAGTCATGCAGATAAAGTATCAAAAATTTTGGAAGTAGATAAAGAAATTATAGTACGATTACATACAGTCCTGCAAGTTATTTTACAGAAGCAAGCAACAGCTAAATTATGTGTTGCCAAATACCCATGGTAGAAAATGCCACCTACAGTACATAAATTACTTTTACATGGATGTGATGTAGTGGAACATTTTGATGAACCAGTGAGTTGGTTTTCAGAAGAAGCACAAGAATCAAGTAATAAAATATTTCGACAAGCTCGCGCTTCTCACAGCGGAATGACTAAAAGAGAGTTAACTAATGGAGATGTTATGCATTACAGGTTATTTTCATCAGATCCATATATAAGTTGCTTAACCCTCAAAGTCTACACTTCCGAAATTTTCCGTTCAGCCTACACTGGGTGGTTTGTGCCCGGGCAAACTTCAAAGTCCAGTATCTCGGGTTTGGGTTTTGTGGGCTTGGGATATTTATGTTTACGATATGTGGGGTTGGGATATGTGGTCTTGGGATATGTGAGGTCGGGATATGTGGGGTGGGGATTTGTGAGCTTGGGAATTGTGAAATTAGGCTTTGTGGGCTTGGAGTTTGTGGGCTTGCGGTTTGTGGTATGTTTTTTGTATTAAAAAAGTTTAGTTTGATCTCAGTCATTATTAACTATTTTGCGTTATAACTGATACATAAGGAACAAAAAGATATACCCTTCTGGCTAGCAAATTTTGTCCATTTTTCCCCTACTGTGCGACGCAACGACATCGGGGTCTTCCTTATCGACCTCGAGTGGAGGCATAGTACCTGTCACTTTTCACTGGTTCTTGCTCCTTTTCGCGAAGTATTTCGGCAAAATTTTTGTTCACCAGCATCAAGTCGTGGGTCTTGGGATATAAGGAGACACCCGAAAATGCTTTTTCGATGTCAGAATTGCGTATACAAAAATTTGCAAACGGTTCTCGCTGTTTAGATTCTGGCGTCTGCAATCCGTAAATTGCTCCCTTTCGCAAAATGAATATTTTCATTCAAAATATTTATTTCCTCAATACAAGTGTAGGTTTTCTAAAATTGTTATCGATCCAAGCATCGCGCAAAACCCCGGATATTTAGTAATTTTCCTGTATTTCGTTCTCAAATACGTGAAGACAAAATATATATAATCTATCCTATACCTATACTATCATAAACATATACATATAATTATATATACATATCATAAAAATTCCAAATCAGATTTAACCAACACCCTTAACAAAAATGCATGTAATGCAAAAATTACAATTTAATTATATTAGTTTCTAATCATAGTTTCTAAATCATTGGTTATAAGTACAATTAATACGAGATTATCATGAGAATGAAGGAGAAAAACTGAAATTTGCAGCGAATAAAATAAATTAATAAAACTTAAATTCTTTAACATCATATTTTCAGTTGAGTATCTAATATAATAAGAAATATTTTCTAAGGCAGATTATTACCCAATCGTTATGGTTGTCCATCTTTCCGATCAGGAATATTGAATCATTAATTTCTTAATTTTTTTATCTTTCATTCAAGTGAAAAGCTCAGTGACTTTATTCTTTTTATAAGGCTAATCACACGCTAATAGTCCGAAAGAATATAATTTTTTGTAAATAATAATTTAGATTTACAAAGTACAATGTGTAAGACGAACACTTTTTTAATACTATAAAAATTAACAAACTATAGAAAGAGTAATTACATTTGTAACGTTTCGGAAAATACTTCAAAATGTTTTCGAGCCAACTTTTATTTTACAGTATTCGAAGATCCAAATGCTTTTTTTTCATAATTCACCTACGTTGAACAAAATAGGCAATTATTTTTCCAAAGCCTTTTTTAACATTGAAAATACTTTCATAGAAATTTATTTGTTATTTAAGTTCATTTCAAAATAAGTGAGTCATTTAAAAAAGGAGGGGTGAAGGGGCTGTCATGAACAGAAAGTATGAAAGGTACAAAATTAAAACTATTTTATTTAATTCCAAACTTGAAAAAAAACGAGAATATCCATTGCAAATGAACTTAGGTGTATAACTATATTATTTAAGAATAAGGAATTCAGCTAAGTTGCTTTATGTAACACCACTCATATAAAGCAAATCATGGTAGGCACTAAACATTTTCGGCATTCTTAAATGTAAAATTATGCTTCATACATAAAACCACATCTGCACTCGCAGTTTCTTCTTCAATAACTTTCGGAGAAAGAGGAACTGTTTCGAATTTATCTAGAGTGAATTCTTCCATCGATGCAACAATTCTCTCATTCTGCAAAATCTCGACTCAGCTGACTTCAGACCAATTATTATCGATATTTAAACCTGGGAATACTCACTGTATGGACAAAGGTTCAACCAGTTCTTCCTCTTTAGAATCAATAGTACATATATTATTCACGCTTGAACATGGAAAACATAGATGATATTTGATATTGATTTAAGATAAGTAATTATTCGCACTACAGGGTGTCCCAGACTCATGTGTCCGGACTTATATAGGTGTATAAGAATAAAAAAAGTAAATAGAACATTCCCTTTCCAAAAATCAGTTTCAGTTTTTGAGTTATAAAATATTTAAGCTGGTCCAATAAGGAGCGCCGTATAAACAGGCGTGTGTGCGCGAGGAGGATTCCATCGTAGTAGCAAGATTAGGTACTAAAATTAGAAAATTTTTTATATTCATATCTGATAGAGAATTATTCAAGAATAAAACAGCCTACGTGAAAAAGCCTTTGGTGAAAAAGTTATAAACGAAATCTCTTTTATTTCTGCACAGTCATAAAATATCACACATGAAATCCCAACTTGGAACCTTTTAATAGGGAATCGAACTGTGATTAATTAACACTTTCGGATCCCGGTGGGAGCAAAACTTTGGTAAGATGCATTTTTCGCAACGCGTAACCAAAATTAACTGAGAAAAAGGCATATTTGAAGGGTTGTTGCTATGAACTAGTTAACCAACATTTTCACCGAAAATGGGCTTTTAGCATAAAAAATGCTTCAAAAATCAAATGCATGTTGTGTTAATATAGTAAAAAAAGATTGGTAATTCAAAACTAGATAAATGACTCTCTGTACTTGTCTCCCATCTTCTTCTTTTGTTTCAATTCCCGGTATCCCAGAGTCACCGTTTAAGACACCTTACCCAGGTGCCAATCAGCTTTCGGCATGTTTGCTACGCCTTTGCTTAGGGGGTATTCCTTCGGAACCATGCCTGGACAATTGTCCAGGCATTGTCCGTACCCTTGGTACAGGGACCCTCTATCCACAACCCGAGGACGCGTTCGGTGGCTTTGTCATCGGCCCTTCAGTTCTATTCCAAAGGAATCGAAACCGACACCGAATGGTAGCAGAGCGTGGTTACGATCCACCTATATATAGTTAAAAGTTTGTCATACGGACAACCGCAGGATTCCGCCGGGAGCGGGTACTGATCTGAAAAATTGCACCCTCTCCCAGCGAAATCGCGGTAAAATTTCAGCTGTAACCACGTCTCACGACCATGAGATAGGTGTTTACAGTCTGCGACGAATTCAATACGATGATCCGGCAAAAGTCTCGTGCATCCTGAGGACACGGAGCGACCCAAGGACGACGCCTTCTGCATTTTCCCCGCAAGTGTACACACAGGGATGCTTTTCAGGCTATTAACCAGTGAAACTTCGGCCCCTCCAAGAGCGCCGATGATCAAGACGATTAGCTTAACAGAATATTCCGGGTATAACCGTCGCAACTCCCTTATAAGGTCTTTATACCTCTTTCTTTTCTCTCTCCTTGGCTGTGACGTTTTTGTCAGCTGGTGCACTCTAAAAACAGACTATTGACTGTCAAAAGATTCCTTTCACTATTAAAGGATTTTTCATTCAAAATTGGCATGAGAGGAAATCCTTTCACAGTTAAAGGATTGTCGTTTCAAATGATATCCTTTAACTATGAGAGGATTTCCTTTGATCTTGAAGTAAAATCTGATTTCGGACAGAAGAAAGAATAATTTGAACGTTAAGTGAAAACTTATTGCATGGTATTACGTACAAGAAATGTACAAAAACCCAACTTTGGTGAATGTAAATATAAAATCGATATAAAAACGAGGCTCTAAAAACCATTTCACAAAGAACGTCTTACGAACTTTCGATTGTCAAAAGCATTAAAAAAAAGTTATACTTCGATTGTGAAAAGCGTAAAAATCAATGAAAAGTGAGGTTATGCGGATCGAAAATTGCTCTTTCAGTATACGTACCTTCCAAAGTTTTCGCGTCAAAATCTGGGATTCCTAATTTTTTGAAGAAATCCATTTTCTACATCATTTTGCACGTTTTCTTACTCAGTTTATCAATTAATAAATAAATCTTGCAGTGAAAAATTCACTCATGCGCAGGCGCAGTTTCTCCGCTAGCCAACAAATGAAATCCTGTAATAGTTAAAGGAATTATTTTCCAAGTCAGAAGAAATCGTTCATCAGTAAAACTACTTCCGTTTTGCATTTAACGGATAAGTCTTTGAACAGTGAAGCGATTCTATTGATGGATAAAAGAAATCTGGTTAATTTCAAAGGACGCATTTTGAAAGGAACTTAATTTTACTGTTAATAGACTTTTTCTTAGAGTGTGCCGAAAATTCGATAAAGAACATGGTTCGTTTCTCGAAGTCAAGGAGAACTATAACAGGCCTCGAGTGCGCAACAGTAACAATTGTCGAGAATATGAAGTTGCAGTATATACGGTACTCCTCATTTTCGAGAATTGACTCTATTTCCCTAGGAGCGTTTAGCGGAGCGGCATTTGGGCTAATTCCGTAAGAATGACAGAGATAGTAATAAAGCACTCTTAGTGCCGCATTGTGCCTTTGGATGTAGGTCGTTCCCGCATGAGTTGGACAACTAGATAGTATGTGTCCTAGATGCTCGGGGTGTGCATGACACGCTCTGCAGCTATCATCGGGAATATCTTGGCTCAAAATGTGGCGACGGTATGCTAGAGTAGAAATGACACCCTCTTGACATGTCAAAATGAAACACTCCGTGCCCGACTTCAATCCGGATGATTTAAGGAAAGCATACGTTAGCTCATACGACATCAACTGATCCTCCACATTTATTTTCTATATCATATTATACAGAACTTTCCTGACATTTCATGTAAAAAACACCAACAAAGACGTTTAAAATTAAGAAAAACAAACGAACTTTTGTTCTTCAAAATTAATCTACCTCAAAAAGAAATTCTCAGTTATTCGTCGCAGAAATTTTGTTACATTTTTGTTATAAAACCAACAAATTAAATTAAAACTCGAAGAAACAAAACAAACTTTTGTTATTGAAAATTGATTAACAAGTCTACGATAAGTAATTCTTTGCGATTCAATTCCAAATTTTTTGTTACATTTATTGTAACGAATTAATAAAAAAATTAAAAATGGGAAGTCCAAACAAACTTTCGTTTTTGAAAATAAATCATCAAGTCAATGATAAGAAAACTCATTTCAAACCCGCAAAAGTACTTCCCCAGCAAAAAAGAAAAAATTGTTACGGATTGGGGCGAATTAACATTTTTCTAATGCGCGTGAATCCCGTTTTCTGATTCGTTCGAACGCATTGAGACGCATTTAGATGAATTGAGACAGCGCGAATTGAATGCGTGTGAATTCGTATGAATGCGTGATCGAGGTCAATCAGAAAAAAAATTAATAAAAAGTGCATGCGTCGAGATTGAAACAGCGATCGCTCGTGTATCAGTCCAGAGTACTCGCCACTGAGCTACGAGACAATTTACTAAACATTTACAATAAATGCTATATGCCCTGCACGTTGGTGTTTTACTCTCATGAATTCAGACGCATTGACCAATGTTGAAGCGTTTACGTGCTGACGCATTGAAGTGTATTCGCTGACTTTAGACTTTTGCACTGTATTTGTACGTATAGAAAGATTCAAAATTGAAATACCGCCTTCACGAATTTACATGCACTGACACATAGGTCCAATGCGTCATTGTTGCAAAGCGGGAATTGCAGGGTGTCTTAGTCTTTTCAATTCAATTCGTATCAATACTTTCTTTTTTGCTGGGTCTCTGTAGGTTAGGTTAGGTTTAATGCGGGCGGGAAATCCATGTATGTCGACCACCGATCGCGTTTCGATTTCCTCTGTTTCCATAAAATGGACCCCGAGGGTCTGTTGCCTGACAATTTTTTTGTAATAATAATGAACTTAAAAAAAATTTAAAGCTCGGGAAACGAAACGAACTTTTGTGCTTTGAGAATAATCAATAAGCTTACAATGAAAAAACAGATTTGGAATCCCAAAAGTAATTCTTAGCGATTTTTTTCATAAATTCCGTTACATTAATTGTAACAAAGTTAAAAGTAATTAAAGTTGGGAAATTCAAACGAAATTTTGTTCTTTAAACTTAACCAACAACTATGCAGTTAGAAGACACATTTTGTTCCCTCAAAAGTAATTTTTGGGATTCATTGTAAAAATGTTGTTACATTTAATTGAACGAAACTAATAAAAAATGTAAAGCTCGGGAAACGAAAGGATCTTCATTTCTTTAAAAATAACCAACAAGTTGAGAATAAAAAATCACATTTTGAACCCCTGAAAGTAATCCTTTGAGATTCTTTCCATAAATTCTGTTACCTTAATTATAACAAAGTTGAAAATATTTAAACATGGGAAATCCAAACGAACTTTTGTTACTTCAAAATAACCTACAAGTCGAAGATAAGAAAATACATTTTGCACACCCAAGAGTAATTCTTTGTAATTCATTGCAAAATTGTTGTTACGTTTATTTAACAAAACCAAAAAAAAATTGAAACTGAGTAAACCAAACAAACTTTCGTTCTTGAAAATAAATCATCAAGCTATAGATAAGAAAACTTCTTTTAAAAACGCAAATAAATTGTGTGCAACACATTAATGTTGCAAAAAAAATTTAATGAACAAAATAAATACAAAAAAATAAATACAATTAAACAACAATAACACAATAAAATGATATAACGATAAAAGATGAACATTAAATAAGATCAAAATTATGTACAAGTTGACGAAGATAAAATTTATTTGAAGTGGCTTCAATTTTCTTTATTTTGTTACAATGAATGTAACAGAAATTTTGTAATGAATGGACAACTTTCAGGGGTTCTGAATATGCTATTTTATTTTGTACTTGTTAGTTAATTTATAGAAACAAAAGTTCGTTTCGTTTCCCGAGCTTTAGATTATTTTATTATTTATGATGAATTTGAAAGAAAAAAAGGTTGTTTGATTTTCCGAGTTCTTAATTTTTTTGTTGGGTTTGTAAGCATTAAATGCAACAATCATTTTTCAACGATTCGCAAAGATTTAACTTTGGGGATTCAAAATGTGTTTTATCTTATTGTTAGAATTGTTGATTTATTGTGAAGAACGAAAGGTCGCTTGGTTTATGCCATAAATAAAAAAAAAAAATTAAAACCACTTTTGGGGGTTTAAAATTGCTTTACATTTCTTTACTCTTTTTGCTAAATTAAATGCAACAAAAATGGTTGGTTATTTTTAAAGAATTAAAGATCGTTTCGTATCACGACCTTTAAATTTTTTTTTAGTTTCGTTACATTATATGCAACAAAAATTTTACAATGAATCCCAAAAATTACTTTGATACAATTAATGTAACAGAATTTATTTAAAAAATCGCTAAGAATTACTTTTGGGGATCTCAAAGAAGTTTTTGCATTGTAAACTTGTTGATTATTTTCAAAGAACAAAAGTTCGTTAGAATTTGCCATGGGTAATTATTTTTAACTTTGTTACAATTAAGGTAACATAATTTATGAAAAGAATCTCAAAGAATTTACTTTTAGGGGCTCAAAATGTACTTTTTTATTTTCAACTCGTTGGTTGTTTTTAAAGAACTGAAGGTCGTGTCGTTGCCCGAGCTTTACATTTTTTTTTAGTTGCGTTCAAGTAAATGTAACAAAAATTTTACAATGAATCCAAAAAATTACTTTTGTGGGAACAAAATGTGTGTTTTGATATCACCGTTGTTGGTTAAGTTTAAAGAACAAAAGTTCGTTTGGATTTCCCAACTTTAATTATTATTAACTTTGTTACAATTAATGTAACTGAATTTATGCAAAAAATCGCAAAGAATTCTTTTGGAGGTTCAAAATGTGTTTTCGATTTTTAAACTAGTTGATTATTTTTAAAAAACAAAAGTTCGTTTCGTATCCAGAGCTTTAAATTATTCGTTTAGTTTTGTTACATTAAATGTAACAAAAATTGTGTAGAGATTTGCGAAGAATTACTTTTGAGGATTTGAAAATGAGTTTTCTTAACTTGGACTTGTTTATTTATTTTCTGGAACAAAAGTTTGTTTGGTTTTCCCGGTTTCAATTTTTTGTTGGGTTTTTTACAATAAATGTAACAAAAAGTTTTCTATGCATCTCAAAGAATTACTTTCGTTTGGTAGAAAATGTGTCTCTTATTTTAGACTTGTTGGTTAGTTTTAAAGAACAAAAGTTCGTTTCGTTCCCCCAGCTTTAGATTTATTTATTGTTTTTGTAGCCATAAATGTAACAAAAAATTTGCATCGCATGCAAAAGAATTACTTTTGATGTTAAAAATGTGTTTTTGCTTATTTTAGACTTGTTGGTTAATTTTAAAGATCAAAAGTTTGTTTGGATTTCCCATTCTTTTTTTTTTTTGGTTTGTTACAATGAATGTAACAACAAATTTTGTAATGAATCGCAAAGAATTACTTATCATAGACTTGTTAATTAATTTTCAATAACAGAAGTTTGTTTTGTTTCTTCGAGTTTTAAGTTACTTTGTTGGTTTTACAACAAAAATGTAACCAAATTTCAGCGACGAATCACTGAGAATTTCTTTTTGAGGTTTAAAACGTTTTTTCTTATCTTAGACTTATAGATTAATTCTGAAGAACAAAAGTTGGTTTGGTCTTCTGAATTTTAAACATCTTTGTTGGTTTTCTTACATGAAATGTCATGAAAGTTTTGTATTGAATTGAAATTCGTCTTTTTTAGGTTGGGCAAATGTTATATTATTTTAAGGACGGTAATAAACGTTTGCAAGAACAACTAAGAATTTAAAAAAATTTGAAGGCTTGAATTTTGCGTCTTGTAGAAACAATCAAAGATCAACGATGTGAAATTTTTGTGGGAGCTGACGTGAACCGCCAGCACGCACACTATCTCAACACTTATGAGACAAACAAGTGGTTGCCAAAGCTCGATTGTGATTGGTTCATTATGCCCAACTATGAAGCTTTACTGTGCTCAAACTAAGGCCCAGATCAAATTTTGCCAGAGGACTTTTCTGTTTCTTTTTTTTGTCCTCTATCACCCAGTATCGGCATGTTCATAGGTGGTGGGACACCCTGTATATCATACTTCAGAGGATCATTTCTGTTGTATATCTTCACATCCTCTCTATTCAACAATAGATTCGGTGCAGGCACGATGATGAGTCGTAGCTCTTCTCTCTGAGCGTGAGAGGTTGCTGGAGAAATCGACTTGTTCGAAGTCTCCAGTACTCGAAGATCGTTCGCCTTCTGTACTTTATACAGGAGGTTATGGAAGCTAGGGCATTCTTCTGTTTCGATTCCTTTGGAATAGAACCGAAGGGCCTATGAAAAAGCCACCGAACGCGTCCTCGGGTTGCGGATAGAGGGTCCTTGTACCAAGGGTTTCTGCTGAATATGGTTAGAATAATAATTAATAAGCAGTCGCGGACATTTGTCCAGGGATGGTCCCGAAGGAATAACCCCTAAGCGAAGGCGTAACAACCGTGCCCAGAGCTGAATAGTACCTGGGTGAGGTGTCTTTAACGGTGTTTCTGGAATACCGGGCGACTTCTCAGAGTATCGGCCTTGTCCTTGCACGCGGGGCTCTGCAAGGATGGACGAACCCTTTCCCTAGCTGCTCGTGGGATCAATAATGAAACCAACAAAACACCAAAATGTTGTAGATGCGGTTCAAAACGATCGAACACGCAGAGCACCCGACAATGGGTCGGTCCACATTGAGTGGACGGATCAACTTAAGAATGACGTGCTAGACTGCTACGATGCCAGCATTATCCCTGTTCGTGGAGGCTTTATGGCGCGTACGCACACTCTGTGGTGCCAGAAACACCCACACGGAGATAAAAATCAGCGTTTGAAACGACGCTTATTCGTCGTTTGAAACTACGAGTCTTGATCGTCGTTCAAAACCACGAGCACAGTAGATTGAAATGACGAAATCGTCGTTCAAAGCGACGATACGCACCGTCGTTTGAAACCATGACTTTCGTCGTTTGAAACCACGTGGATCATGGCTTGAAACGATGATCGCGCTGCAACCAAAAATAAGCCCCGCCCATATCAGCACGCTTGCGCGTGTTACATTTGGCTGCATGACAGCTGTTTCTCGTGATCGAATGACCTGCACGCGAAAACGAATAAGTTTTTAATTAATATAATTTATGAGATTTCTGGTTTGTCTCAAATGAGTCTGCAGTGAGAAGCTCATCTTCGTAAATTGAAAACAATCGGTAAGTGCCTTTCATATATTATTGTCTACAACGTTCCACATTTTTCTGTTGCAATTACAGGTTATGTTTCAAAAACTGTCATTCATTGTCTCTTACACATAAATCTCTATGCATAGATATGAATGTTTAAGTGTTTTTTTATGTATTTTAAAACTTTTTATAATTTTTTACATTTATTTACTAATCTATACTAAAGATTCTGTAACTGAAAAAAAATACAAATCAACTTCTTTCGAGATAACTTGTATCTCATGAGTGAATTGCCTTCGATATAATGTAGAGGATTCGTTTTATTTGATTCATTTAATTTATATAAGAAATGAGTGAAAAGAAAATAGAAAAAAATCCATATTTAATTTTTTTATTCAATTTTGCAACTCATCGGAAAAAAAATTGAAAAAAATTAAAATTTTTGTCAAATGGAACTGCCAAAAATCTTCAATAATACCTGAAAAATTCAATCAATATTATTTTACCTTTATACAACAATTTTTTGAAAAGTGATAAATTGGACATTCTGTTTTCTAATATATATATATATATATATATATTTAATGTTATTTATTCTCAGTACAATAATGGAATCAGAAACCGGGGGCAACATTCGAATTTGCAAGTTTCCAGCAATTCGATTAACGCTTCGCGAATGGTGTACATACTTTCGATGGTTTTGTTTTCTTTTGAACATATTTTATTTTTGAACGTCTTATTTTAAACATTTGTTTGCAAATTATTTCATTTTCAAAGTCGATTTGAAAATATCATTTTTGTTGCTTTATATTAAGTTTAAAAATATTTTGATCAATACCTTTCTACTTAATACCTTCAAATTATTATTTGGGAACACTGGCTTCACGTCAACAAAAAGGAAAATAACGACGATACCAGTCCTGAGATTTTTTTCCAATGATATTTATTCTTGAGATGACGTGCACTCTTCATTTTAATAATATCTCAGGTTTATCTTGATAAGGACCGAAAATATGAGGTCGACACGTAGGAAAAAGGTTGTGTAATCAAGAAATACCTTCATCTTGCACCATTTCAAAGAAAAATAACAAAAAAATAAAATTTCAAAAACAAAATATTCTCTTGATCATATTATCACATGCCCTTAGTGCTTACAATTTCAGAAAGCTTAATTTATAAATTCAAAATTAAGAAGAGAAATAGGTTATCAGTCATACAGAAAAAAAGTTTAAAGACGTAGAGGCGCGCGCGAGACTTCTATAGTATAATTAAAATTTGCTTACTGGTATCAGCGTTATTTTCTTCTCTGTTAATACTATACTTCATTAATTAATTTCGCGCTCCAACATCAGCATTTGATTTCTAAAAACTCCACATATTCCGTACATGTCTTGCTACTTGAAAATAATTTATTTTTTATTTTCCAACCAAAAGAACACCACCAACAGCCAGTTGTCTTTGCTGACAATTATCTGCCCATTCAAAATGACAAGCAATATTGTCAGTTAACTAGGCCGGGAATTGTAGGGAACCATGGTCCTTCTGCTTATAAACAACAGTTATCTTTGCAATCGAATGTTAGTGATGCAGCAAAAAATCAAGTTGTTTTAGTGGACACGGAAGATCAACCACTGTTTGCAAATAAAGAAAATACTCAAAACATTTCGAATGAAAAACGAGGTATTACGATTCTGTGATTATATCTTCATATCACTGTCAATCGTCACAATTTTTACTTAAATTTCGATATGATTACAGACCCTGTATACGATTCGAGTAAAATTAATTACATTTCTGGAATTTTGAATGCAACCTACGAGTGTAGATTTTTGTTAAATGCCTATAAGAATGATGAAGAAAACAAAAGCGCCCAGGAAAAAGATAATATAAATTCTAAAAAATCGAAGAAAAAGGAAAGTTACTTCAGTATTCATTCGGTGGCGCGGATTGTGATATATCACGAAGTGGAACGTACAGATTGTGCTTCGTAAGTTGAAAAGTATTTTTTTGATCATTTCTTAAAGTATTGTCTGAAGAGAATCCACTTCGTCGACTTTTATAATGACACATTATTTCCTATTTTACAGAATCACTAGTGATCGATTTAAATTCCTTGCTAAAAGCGCAACACAATTATTTCCTCGTTACTCAGAAGACATTTTGGGTGTACTTCCGAAAAGGACATATGTCCGATTTTCTTCGGGCTCCGTGTACTTATGTATTTTGACGCGCTGATTACGAATATGATAGTGAAAATTGGCGACTAGTCGATTTTCATGGTGAAAACCATGAAAAACCCATAAAAATCATGGTTTTTTTACGTTTATCTCAGCTAATATGCGAAATAAAAAAAATGTTTTAAATAAAAGTTGTAGATCTCATTAAAACACACTTTTTTCATTGCATACATTTTTTCGTACGAGTGATAGTTTTCGAGAAAAACCCTTTTCCAGCGCCCGTGTGGGGGCGGGAAGGCACCCCTGTGACTG
>CAKNXH010060813.1:259738-283442 GCA_932178445.1 Andricus quercusramuli | reverse complement strand
GGGGGCGGGAAGGCACCCCTGTGACTGGTCCCAAAAATAATGTAAGGCTGTACCCCACCCCTTTTCCAGCGCCGTGGGGGGCACCCCTATGACTGGTCACGAAAATCGATTTACTACTGATTTTCTGGGAAACTGTCGTTCCTATAAAAAAATGCTTTAAACATAAAATGTGTATTTCGATGGGGTCTACAACTTTTGTTGGAAACATTTTCTTGAATTTTTTACCATTACTGAGATAAATGCAAAAAACCATGATTTTTATGGGGTTTTTATGGTTTTCACCATGAAAATCAAATTTGCGCCAATTTTCACTATCATATTCGTAATCAGCGCATCAAAATACATAAGTACACGGAGCCCGAAGAAAATCGGACATATGTCCTTTTCGGAAGTATATCCGACATTTTTTATACTCAAGGCAAGAGTCAAGCTAACGGAGCATTTTACTCTTTTTATCGTACTTTTCGCTGTAATGCGATAGTAACAAATTGGATTAAGCCTAATAAAAATGTGAAAAAGAGATATATCGAACGAGGTACTCGTCTATTCTTGCAAAATTATTCTCGACTAAAGACTATCAAATACCTTTTTGTATTTTTCAACAACTTATACTTTATGTCTGAGTGTCTGTTTAATTCTCTTCAGAAAATGACTATTCAGAAGTATTCAAAAAAATGCGATTGCAAGTCGATATCATTGACTCGAATTATTCGAAGGAATAGGTTAAAATGGCGGTAGACGAAAGGAAAGAATTCTACAAGAAATCTGATTTGAAGGAAATTTTCAAAACGTTTCCCAACTTAGTGAATCCAACTGGATATATTTTGGTAAATTTCTGTTTGTATAAATCGCATTTACACTTCCTCGTTCCATAATTATTCGTTGAATATTCTTGACATAATCCTAATCATTGCAGATTCAGGAAGATTTTACCAAATTCTTCGATAAAAGTTCTGATTTGTTCATGAAAAATTGGCCCGAGGTAGCTTCAAAAATCGTAAAACTGGCCGAATCCAAAAAAAGCGATAAGGACATAAAAAAGATTTTGGAAGAAAACAGCTGTATTATCAAAGACAGTTAATTGCAGTTGTATAGCTTTTCCAACAAAAAAAAAAAATTATTTTTATTTTCCATCTACAGGGAAGATTGAAACGCTCGCTCTCATTTTGCTCCCCTATTTGATCAAGAAAATCTCCAAACAGACACAGAAATCAAAATGTGGAAGACCATGGAATCCCGAAATATTCGAAGTTTTGAAAACTTTTACGTATCACATAAAGGTATTTAATTTTTTTCCGGTAATGAAACTGTAGCTTTTATTTATAACCCGAAAAATAAGAGCTATCTCGGATGTCCAATTTCTATATGCTGAAATTAGGATTTTAGTTATTGAAATTTCATTTTGAAAAGTGTACATAAACCAAAAATTATTAATTACACCCTTTGTATGCATGATTCTGTTCTATTGTGTTAATTTTACGGATGAAATTTGCATTACGTGTAAATTCTAGTTTATTTCTTTCTTCTCAGCAATATGTGTGCTCAAATATCAGATTGAAGTTATTTTTACATGGTGCGTAAAATTTTCAAGAATAAAACCATTCGCAGGTTTCATCAAACGTCCGAGAGTCGCTCAAACAAGTTAACGATGAATTACTCAAGCTTCATACGGAACGGAAGTTACACTTAAGTCCATACGTAGTCATTTTTGGACCAAAGCTGGAAAAAATAACATCTTCGTTCGTGATTTTGGAAGATCATATGTATCAAGTGCCCACAGTCACACTTGCGGTTGACATTTGTTTCCAAAGTTTCAAAGTCTTCCATAAAAATTTCTCACACGTCTCGAACCATGTTTGGCAATTTCTCGAAAAGAAAATTTACGAATTCAAAGAACTAAATTGTTTATCTTGCGTCAATAATCTCATAAGCAAATTGTAGAATTTGTTATCGTCAAATCTCAAAGTTTTTAAGATACTTATTCAAGTTCGAATGTCACGTCAATGTTTTTCATTATTTTTAAGGTAAAGTTTTACGTTTAATACTTTGACTGAGAATATCTGTTTTAATTTTAAGTATTGACATAGTACAAGTTGTATTTTAAGTGAACAAGTTGTATTTTGGGGTACTAAAATGTACAAAAACGTGGAATTTAGTAATACGTATACGTGTAATAAGAGAGCGATTGATAAAGAGTACATGAAATTCACATTATTTTTATATAACAACGCGTTATTGTCACGTGTCGTGGTCGACGAAATTCTTGTCAGGTTCAATAACTTTCTTTCGAAATGTTTTGTCCCATGCATACAATCTCAAATGGAAGTTGAATTGCGGGAAATGACTGATGCTGCGAGCTGCAATAAAGTTCAATTCATTCTCGAAAAAAACAAGGATCATTTCAAAAAATTTTCAACTGAATATTTAAGATTCAAAATTTACGAAGAAGAAAGTTGGTATGTACCCCCGGAAAAATTCCTCATAGGGGAAGACTCCATATTTGTGGTTCGCGCTGATGGTGTGGTTTTGATTGAGAAAAAGCCTGTTTATGCTATATATTTCACTAAGCTAATCACTGAAACGTTTCTACTCAATTCGGGGGATATTTAACGAAATTGAAGATTATATCAATGCTTTGGGTAAGGACAATTCAGTAGTCAGTAACATTGTACAGGGAGATTTGTGGCTTAAAAAGTATAAAGATGACAGCAAGACAGTTCATGCACTATACCTGTATTTCGACGAATTCGAAACCAGAAACCCTTTAGGAAGTCATGCGGGGGAGGAAAAACTTGGAGGAGTTTACGTTTCACTTGCTTTTTTACCGCCTCATTTAATGGGAAAAGTACGAAACATTTTTCTTTCTACGATTTTTCATTCGAAGTATCTCAAAAAATTCGGAAACGAAAAGATTTTTTGTAAAGTGATAGAAGAATTTAACATTTTATCTGATCATGGTTTGACATTAAATATTGATGGGGAGCTCAAAACTATTCACTTTGATTGTATTCTGATTCTTGGTGATAGTGCAGGCTTAAACTCCACTTGCGGATTAACAGAAGGTTTTAATGCTACATATTTTTGTAGAATATGTACTTCCACGAAAAAGGAAACTAAAGAAATGGCTCCAGAGGATGAGGCAAAAATTAGAAAAATTGAAACGTACGAAACTGACGTGCAAAAAAAATCACTCAAAGACGGGTATTAAAGAAGCATGTGTTTTCAACTCAATCCGTAAATTCCACTTCTGTGAAAACATAACAGTTGACGTAATGCATGACTTTTCTGAAGGGATAGCTCCGTACATAGTAAGTAAAATATTGCAAAGTTTAATTTCAGAAAAATTGTTGACTCTCGAAACGATTAATATTAGAATCGAAAGTTTTCCGTACGATTTCGAAAAAAAAAACCTATACCTTTATTTTATACCGCTGCGAAAGGAGGTCGTCAAATTAAAATTAAGCAATCATCTTCAGAAATGGTTTATTCAAGAACATAATCATTCATATGTGGAATTTTTTGGAGATCTTAAACCCAAGATGCATTTCTTTCTTCATTATGGGAGAGCAATTAAAGCAAACGGTCCCGTAATTCACTTTTCAGCTATGAAATACGAAAGAAGAAATAAGAAATTCAAAGAAATGGCGACTGGAACATTATCTAATATTAATTTGCCTTTTACGTTAGCTGTAAGAGACCAGTTACAGTCCTGTTATAATGCAGAATTTAACAAATCTAAATTGTTAGGTGATATTGTGCTTGGCCCGGAAAAAGAATGTGATGCTTCATCAATATTGCAACGAATAATTCCCGGAGTTGATCGAAACATGCAAGTGCAAATGTTGAAAAACATAGAAATGGTCGGCAAAATATTTTCGAATGGCACAATATTAGTTTACAAAAACACTGAAGGCAATCTACGATTTGGAAGATTGAACGATATATTTCTTTGTAAAGATGCCCACGTTTATTTCAGAGTCGAAGTTTTTGATACTATAAGTTTCAATGAGTTTTATCACTCATACTGCGTTTCTTCAAATACTGCGAAATCCGATATTTTCATTAATGTTAATTTGATACCGAGATTACCACCATGTTCGTATATTGTTAAGAAAAACGTTGAGTTTGTAATGACAAGATATGACTAATAATATGTTAAGAATACACCTTATTGAAAGATGATGTACATTGCCCGGAAATTCAAATTATTGTAAAAGAACTTTTAATAAATGTGATGCTGTTGTCAAAATGAAAGCAGCTATTCAAATAAACTGTGTGTATTATGTTTATTACAAAAAAGTACCTTAAAAGAAAATCATATTTCTTAATATAAATTTAAAAGTTTGTAAAGCTTAAAATTCGCATTTTCACTTACACAAATTTTTTCCTAAAATGATGAAAGTTATTTGGAGAATTTTTTTCGCTGTTATATTATAATAACTTTCGTTTTTATAGTAAATTGTTTCAAAAAAATCATAAAAAGTGTTATTTCGATTTGTAAAATTGCTAATTATATTATACACTTGTCTTGATTATCACCAATATAATTTCTTTCGTCTAATTAGATCAGTTTTATGTTTTGTAGTAAGTAAAGAATATTATCAATATTTTTTCTGACATGTTTTATTCATAGAAGCTACTAAAATTGAACAAAAAAAATTACAAAACAAATATGCATATGTTTCATATAAAAAATTTGTCATTGTATTCAATAACGCAATAAATGTTTAATAAAAATTCAATGGATCCGAGCGAGTCTATATCTATTGATATGCAAACAGTCAAAATTTAAAAAAGAATCGATTTTTTTCTATGGAAAATTATTCCAGAAATGAATTTTATAAAAGATGACATTGATTAAGTCAAATACCAGAATCGATCTGAATGTTTTTTTTCAATTAAATAATTATTAATCATTCATTACAATTACAGAAAATTTTTCTATACTTATACAGCTCAGTATAATTATATGGCACGATTCATTAGCTTTCTATTGCAAAATACACAAAAAAAAGAGTACAAAAATACTCCTGTTATGTCCATAAAAAATAATACGAATATTATTTCAATAGAGTTACACTTAAAAAATTGAATTAAATTTTTCGTTAACAAACTTTCTAAAAATTGATTTTGAGACATTCAAATCGAAAACAGAATTTTTAAAAATTGTAAAAACTATTAGTTATAAATGCATTATAATTTAAATATTAAGTATATATGAAATAAAATAATGCACAATTTCATTAAATTATATTCTATTATTATTCAATGAAAAATTAAATAATTGTATTTATAATAACTATTTATTATCATTTATGGATCTTAATTTTTAAAACAATTTAAAAGGAGTTATTGAAATATATATAGGTTATAATCGCTGGTTATAATGACACATTTGTGCTCGTACGCGCTTCTAAACTGGAGGCGTGGCCTAATTCAGGAATGCAAGAGTTTTGTAGTTTCAAACGACGTTGCATGTCGTTTCAAACATCGAAGCGATTCGTAGGATGAAACGACGATATTCGTCGTCTCAGACGACGATGAGTCGTCGTTTTGGACTACGATGCCCTTTCGTCGTTTCAAACGCTGATTTTTCTCTCCGTGCAGAGCTTCAGCATGTTTCGCATCAGTCTTTGCGAAATTAAGCCGACTACCTCCGAAAAAATGGATATGTACGCGGAGCGCTTCCCCAACCGCTGCTTGATCAAGCTGCAGACGAAGGTGAAGTGACATTAAGACTAACCGCAGAAAGCAGGCACCTTCTGAAAGATGATCGCAATTTCAGTACCAGGAGGAACATCAACATGCAAGTTCCTCTTAAGCCCCAAGATCTGGCTGAAATGGATGCCTCCCTTCGTGGAGATATCTCACAATAGTCTGACCTCTGGGCCATCAATTGCTCAGTTTATGGTGCTGCGAAGGCTAAAACCGACGATGGATCCAAAGAACAGAAGACGCTTGCATCAACTGAACAAGAAAATTGGATGGGCAAGACAGAATGCGTCCCGTGTTCAATGCGTGATTGACTATATAACATCTGGTAGACCGTTCACGGAAAGGGTTCGAAAGTTCGCCCAAGAACTAAGGATCTTGAATCACACACTAAATAAGTCAAAGATGCTAACAACCAAGCAGCATATTGTTCACAAAATACGGCTGTTATCTGACGCAAGGAGGAGAATACAGAAGAGGGAGAGATGGATGAGGGAGAACCAACAGTTTCTCGCTGACCCATCGCGCCTCTTCAGCGATCTCCCTGTTTTTGTGAAAAATCCACCCAAGCCCAAGGATGTAGAGACTTTTTGGAGAGAGGTGTACAAGATCCCGAAAACACTGGAGCTGAAAGAAGATACTGACAATATCATCCGCTTCAAGGAGTTTCGCGACAAAATCATAAAATCTAAAATCTGATGAGGAATGTCCATCAGTCACTGCCAAAGAGGTGAAAAAAGCACATAGAGGCACGCAGAACTTTTCCTCTGCTGGACCAGATTGTATCAAGAACTTTTGGTGGATGAAGTTTACTTTTATACACCAACATTTGGCCCGCATATTCACCTCATATTTAAAGTCGGAGACGCCCATTCCGCAGTGGCTGTTGTTAGGACGCACTATAGTCCTGCCGAAAAAAGGCAACTTGTCCAAACCAGAGAGTTACAGGCCAATAACTTGTTTGAACACACTGTATAAGATCTTTACAGCTGCCCTAAACAACAGGATTGTTCGACGAATTGAGCTTGTATAGCGAGAGATGTACGAACAACGTGGCTCGAAAAAAAGTGTAGCAGGCTGTCGAGAGAACCTGCTAATTGACAGGTGTATCTGTAAATACGCTGCAGCCCGTCAACGCATCCTGTCAATGGCCTGGATTGACTCCCGGAAAGCTTTTGATTCAAGCTCTCAAAGACTTATCATCTGTCTGTTGGAAAGCTTGAAAGTACATCCATACATAGTGAGATGCATAGAGAGATTGATGCCTCTTTGGAAAACTAGATTTACTATCTCATCTAGCAATTATTGTCTGACAACGAACAACGTCACCTTCCAGAGGGGCGTCTTTCATGGTGATACCATGAGCCCTTAGCTTTTTTGCATCACACTTCTGCCTTCATCTCTCGCATTACGAAATTCTCCTGGATACCTCTGTGGCAACACTAATCAGCGCGAGCATAAGGTCACTCTTGTATTTTATATGGTCGACCTGAAGATCTATGCCTCTGGTAAAGCAAACTTCAAACTGCTATAAATATCGTCAAGAACTACACAGGAGAGATTGGGATGTACTTTGGTTTGGACAAGTGTGCCAAAATTCATCTGAAGAAAGGAAAGATTACTGGCCTTCCCAAGGACCCTGAGCTTGTGGATATAAGTTTTATTAGACATCCTAACACTGGAGAGACCTATACATACCTGAGCGTGCCTCAAAGCCGCATTCAGGACGTAACCTCAGTGAAGGAGTCTCTCCGAAGCAGATGCAAGCATCTTCTTCGACAGATTTGGTCTTCCAATCTGTTGGCGTTGAACAAGGTATCTGCGACTAAAATGCTTGCCGTCCCGGTTGTACTATACTCGTTTGGGGTGGTTCAATGGACGAAGAACGAGCTTAAGGCCCTTGATGTCACCACACGTAAGATCGTGCATATGCATAAAAGCTTGCATATTAATACGTCAGTTCCTTAAGTATACAGTTCACGCCATCAAGGCGGACGCGGACTTTTGAATCTCCAGTGTTTTCATAACCGAATTATTCTGAGTACAGCTTACATCGTTGCGAAAGGCAGAGATCCTCTCCTACAAATCGTCAGGAACCGCGAGATGATTGGCGAAGGAGCTTTCCTTCACAAAGCCGCGGAGCAAGCGGCCAAGACCCTTGGCCTGAATTTTAACATCAGAAGTGAGGAAACTGCATTACTCCATCCAGATACTTCACTTCTAAAAGCTGAAGTGAAGAAAGCAGAGGTGAACAAATTTCACCAACAGCTACTCGACAAGAGAAAGCACGAAAATTTTCAGAAAAATGTAGAAAAACAGTTCTTGTCGAAGAAGCAAACTCTTGCTTTCCTCAGATCATCAGGGCTTAATTCCCGTACAGAGTGTCATGCACACGCTGAGTACCTAGAACACATACTATCGGCTCGTCCGACCCACGCAGGAACAACGTATATCTATAGACATAATGCAGCCCTAAAAGTGCTTTATTACCATCTTTGTCGCTCTCACAGTGTTGTTCGTGACCCTGCCCTGCCGAACGCTCCAAGGGAGATAGAGTCAATTTTCCAAAACGAGAAGTGCCAAATTTTCTGGAACTGCGATTTTCGGTCAGCAGTCTCCGTTGCACTCTCGAGGCCTGACATCATTCTCCAAGACTTCGAGAATCGAACTATATTCGTGATCGAATTCTCGGCTCCGTCCGAATAAAATATCACTGCTAAGGAGAAAGAAAAGGAGGAGAGGTATCAAGACCTTAAAAGAGAGCTGCAACGACTGTGCCCAAAATATTCGGTACGAGTAATTGTCCTTGTGATAGGTGCTCTCGGAGGTGCGAAACTATCACTGATTCGTAGCCTTAAAGCCATACCCGCGTGCCAAAAATATGCAAAGGCACTTGCGATATGGATGCAGAAAGCTGTTATCCTTGGGTCGCTTCGTGTCCTCAAGCACGCGAGGATTTTGCCGGCCTGTGGTTGTGATTTCATTGTGCCCTGTGACCAACCTTTTCACGGTCGTGAGAGGTGGCCATAAGTGTGATTTAACGCTGTTCTACTGGGAGCCAGTGTCAATTTTTAGATGGCAATTGCTCTCAGTGTGACCCTGCGATATATATATATATATATAATTTAAAAAAATAGTTAAACAACCATCGCAAGGTCCCACTGAGAGCAACAGCCATTTGAAAAATGTCAATAGCCCCCAGTAGAACCGCGGTAAATCACACCTATGGCCACGTCTCGCAACCGTGAGATGGGTGGTCACAGGACACGACGAAATAACAATGACAGGCCGGCGAAACCCTTGCGTGTTTTGAGGACACGAAGCGACCCAAGGATGACAGCTTTCTGCATCCACCTCGCTAGTGCTTTGGCATATTTTTGGCACGCGGGTATGGCTTTAAGGTTACGAACCAGTGATAGTTTTGCACCTCCGAGAGCACCAATCACAAGGACAATTACTCGCACCGAAGACTTTGGGTACAGTCGTTGCAGCTCTCTCTTAAGGTCTTGATACCTCTCCTCCTTTCCTTTCTCCTTTGCAATGATCTTGTATTCGGACGGGGCCGAGAATTCGATCACGAATATAGTTCGTTTCTCGAAGTCTTGGAGAACAATGTCAGGTCTCGAGTGAGCAACGGAGACTGCAGCCCGAAAATCGTAGTTCCAGAAAATTTGGCATTTCTCGTTTTGGACAATTGACTCTATATCCCTTGGAGGTTTCGGCAGGGCAGGGTCGCGACCAACACTGTAGGAGCGACAAAGATGGTAATAAAGTAGTCTTAGGGCCGCATTATGTCTATAGATGTATCTTGTTTGGGCGTGGGTCTTCTTGACATAAAGTGCGGGCATGGTATGCTAAGGTGGAAATGACACCGTCCTGGCATACAAAAATAAAACCCTCTATACCTGAATTGAGTCCTGCTGATTTGCGGAAAGCAAAAATTTGCTCCTTCGACAAGGTCTGCTTTTCTACATTTCTGTAAAAGTTTCCGTGCATATGCTTGTCGAGTAGCTTTTGGTGAAATTTTCCAACCTCTGCTTTCTTTACTTCGGCTTTTAGACGTCAAGCATCTATATGGAGTAATGCACTTTTTTGACTTCTGATGTTAAAATTCAGGCGAGGGGTCTCGCCCGCTTGCTCCGCGGCTTTGTAAAGGAACGCTCCTTCGCTAATCTCCTCGTGATTCCTGGGCCAAGGATTCCTGGACATCAAGGGCCTTAAGCTCGTTCTTCGTCCATTGAACCACCCTAAACGAGTAGAGTAGAACCGGGACGGCAAGCATGTTAGTCGCAGATACCTTGTTCAACGCCGACAGATTGGAAGACCAAACCTGTCGAAGAAGATGCTTGCATCTGCTTCGGAGAGACTCCTTCACTGATGTTACGTCCTGAATGCGGCTTTGAGGCACGCCCAGGTATATATAGGTCTCTCCAGTGTTAAGATGTCTAATAACACTTATATCCACAAGCTCAGGGTCCTTGGAAACGCCAGTAATCTTTCCTTCCTTCAGATGAATTTTTGGCACACTTGTCCAAACCAAAGTCCATTCCAACCTCTCCTGTGTATTTCTTGACAATATTCGTAGCAGATTAAAGGTTGCTTTTATCAGAGGCATAGATCTTCAGGTCGTCCATATAAAATACATGAATGACCTTATGCTCGCGCCGATTAGTGTTGCCACAGAGGTATACAGGAGAATTTTTTAGTGCGAGGGATAGAGGCAGAAGTGTGATGCAAAAAAGCAAAGGGCTCATGGTGTCACCTTGAAAGACGCCCCTCTGGAAGATGACCTTGCTCGTTATCATACGATAATTTCTAGATGCGGAATGGGCGTCTCTGACTTTAAATATGAGGTGAATATGCGGGCCAAATGTAGGTATATAAAAGTAAACTTCGGAGCACCACCCGAGTACGAGCGTTAAACTACTGAGAGAGAGGACGAGTGAAAGAAAAAGGACAACCGCCAAGTTCGGTTCCCATCTACGTGGTGGCGCACAGTCCACCTGCGCTATCTGGTACGCAAGCCTTCATCGCCTGCCGCTATTCGATGGTCCAGGGGTGGGGCTGACTTGGGTCAGCACGCAGATTCTCCATTGCCGCTTGCTTCTAGTTTTTGCGAGCGCTCTTGCACGTATGGGATTCCCGTCCACTACGCATGCGCCAAGAAAATCTCCTCTTCTTAGTCCTTGGCGACAGCAGACATCCGATGCAGCCAACCTCGTAGAATCTGACAGTTGTTGTATTGTTGTGTGCGGGGGTGGTTGATCCACCCACCCGAGTTGAATATGAAATAAACAAAAGAAATAAAAGAGAAATTAAAATAAATAAGGAGAATAATGTACTTGGAACCCCGTGGTCTGACAATTTGTGGTTCCGGTCGGATGACCTAACCTCCCTAGTTTTTGACAGGTGATGTAATATCTCATCTAGAGTTTGAATTGTTATTGACGTTAGCAATCTTTAAAATTTAATATAATAAATAAATCACAACAAAGACTAGAATGCCTTTCTATACCAAACGCAGAACTCTTTTACTCTCGGCTAGTATAGTACTGTTCGCAGACAGCCCGTGGATTTGATCCGTGATTCCAAACTCATATCACCAGTAACTGATTTTGAAGCTCAATTTACCGTTTTTAACTATCCTTGTGCGGGGTATGAATTACCCCGTCACAATATACATACATACATATATATATATATATATATATATATATATATATATATATACATATTGATATGCTCCTTACTTTTGGGTGGGATATGTTGGATGTAATAAGAATGATATACGCTGGGGGAATAGCTTTGCGTCTGCTTAGAGGAAGTGAGGAAGAGTTATCTCATGAGATAATAAGAGACAGGAGAGGTAGGGGAACCATAGGAGGGAGTGAGGGTGGTGGATATCTGGAGAGTACTAGAGGATGGAAAGAGAGGATTAATTCAAGGGAGGTGAAAGGAGGGATAGATGTATCTATCTCCCAAGACAAAAAGAGATAGCGAGTTGACCGGGTGTTTTTGATTTTCTTTTTCTTTTCTGGAAAGAACTTAGTTAGAGGAGATCTGTTTGTTGGTCGTGGAAGAGGGGAGAAGTTAGTCAGTGTATCGGCTGAGAGGGTTGGTATGCCAGCTGTCTCAGCGGAAACGGGCAGGCTGGTATGCCAGCTATCCCGTTAGCGGAGGAAAGATGGGGGAGAAGTTAAGTGACCAGAAGAAAAATTAGAATGGTGTTGCTTCGAATTTTCTTTATTTAATTTGTTTCTTACCATGGTGAATTACCGAAAAGTAAGTTGTACAGTAAAGCGTCGGAGTTCTTGGTGGCTTCCTCACAAGAGGGCGAGGGCGATGCGTTGTAAATTGTCCTATGGCTGGCATCCAGCTGGAGGACTCTTGAAGTCGAGAGAGAGAGAGAGAGAGATATGTTGTGCACGGCAATGGCTTGCGGTGAAAACCTAGGGCTGGCAACCAGCTGTAGGTACCTATGGCTGGCATCCAGCTGTAGGATTTAAGTGAGAGGGTTCTGGCATCCAGCTCCCAAACACTTCTGATCGTTTTAGGCCCGTGCGCGCCCTTTTAACGGGAAGGCTGCGTGGGAGTAGAGCGGAGAGGGTAGAAAATCGTTGGTGGGAGATGCGCGCGTCGAGTTTCGAGGGCGCTCTACTCGCGACTCTCGCCTCTACTCGCCCTGCGCCTTTCTGACGTCACTGCTGACGTCACTTCATGGAGTACCTATTTCTCTCTCTTTCTAACTTACGGGTCTAATTACTAGTTATTATAATTTAAAATGGTTGCCTATTGAATGAATAAACGTCGTCTGCGAGAGTGTTTTAAATCTACCAATAAAAGAGTCTCGCTCTAAACGAGCCGCGTATAACAAACCTACCCCTCCCGGATAGACGTTTATTTATTCGTGGGCAACTGAAAAATTTAAAATAGAAATACTTATTCTAAATCGGCTTAAATATATATGTACATCTACATGTCCAACTAAAATATTAACGCATGGTCATAAAGTAAGAAAAATCTTAAAACGAAATTAAACTAAAATTTATCTACAACTAAATTAACGATTATTATACTCTGGCCAGAGGAAACTACTGTAAATATATATACGACCTTAACCTAATGAAAATATCTAACTTAATTAACGAGTCTTAATTTATGTCTTAACATATTTACAAAATCTTACCCTAGTTACAAAATCTTAACCTAGTTACACAATCCTAACCTAATTATGCCTCCGCTGATGTGTATACGTTCGTGCGTCGCGGTAGTTGTGCAGCTGCGTCTGACGTAGTGAGTAGCGCCCCCTGGCGTTACTTTCTTCCCTATTGGACGCCTCGTCCGAGGTGTCTTGTTCACCTTCTTCATCTGCTTCCTCTTCAGAGGATGATGCTGAGAGTGGTTGTCCACCATCACTAGCTGCAGCTTCACGAGATGGAAGGGCTGATCCGCGTGAAGTGCTTGGTTGAGGCTCTTCAGGATCAGGGGTGCTGATCGCTGCAAGAGTTGCGGTTCGCTGTTCCCTTCTGCTGAAGGGGGTCGCGAGTTGTGGTTTGCTGGCGAGAGACAAGGTTGGGCCGTTGTCCCTGTATCTTTGTTTAGCGCTCGGCTGTTCCAGAGAGCTATTCAAGTTAGGAGTTCCCATCCCTGGCGCTGATGCTTCACATTCATCTTCTTTGTCGTTTTCCTCGTCTGAGGATAATGCTGAGCGTGGTTGTCCACCATCACTAGCTGCTTCATCATCATCTTCATTTTCTTCATCTGAAGATGGTGCTGAGCGTGGTTGTCCACCATCACTAGCTGCTTCATCATCCTCTGGTGGCTGCTGTTCCTCGTCGGCTACCGGTTCCCTGATGATTGGGCAAGGGAAAATTTTAGCACCGTGTATTTTCACCTCGGTGCCATTTTGATTTACCCAGTAAACATTTCCGGCAGCCTTTGATATGATCTCGTGTGGGCCGGTTTGTCGTGGAGCGAAGCCGGCGTTAAAATGATCAGCTTTCTTTGATTGAAAGTGTCCTGCAACATAAACTCGGTCCCCAGGTCGATAACGACGAACCGGAGGGTTAGTTGCGTATTTTGCCTGGTAGGTGGCTTGATTCTGACGTGCTCGGTCCTCTCTTTCTAATTGAGCTTCTATTGGCTGGCGGCCATCTTGGTTGAATCTCCAGTCTCCGGGCCTGTGGATCGTCCACCCTAGCAACAGGTGGCTAGGAGTTTGACCAGTGGCGGCATTCTGACGGCGACGTATTTCGAATAGGATTTCCGGTATGTTCTTATCCCATGTCCTGTGGTTCCTAGCGTCGACTATTAAACGAATCCCTTTCTTTATCTCTTGGTTTCTTCGTTCTGTTGGATTGTCTCTGGGATGATAGATCGGTGTAGTCCAGAGCTCGCAGTCCCAGCGTTGGCAAGCACTGAGCCAATGGCGACTGGTAAACTGCTTGCCATTGTCGCTGAGTATCCGCCTGGGGTATCCCCACCGTGGGAAGACTTCTCTTTCAAGAATGGCGGTGATGGTTGGTGCTTTTGAAGATGCGATGGGAAATGCTTCGACCCATCGCGTAAACAGATCGGTGACAACCAATAAGAATGCTTTTCCAGTCGCCGAGCGGGGGTATGGTCCCATTAGATCTAGTGCTACGTTTTCCCACGCAGAGGTGGCAGTACGTGGCCTCATTGCGTCAGGTTTGGCGGTGCGAACTGGTTTGCTGCATCTACAAAGATGGCAGCTACTGACATAACTTCTCACACTTCGCTGCATTCCGGGCCAATAATAGTGGTTTTCGATGGCTCGTAGTGTTTCGTCGACTCCTGGGTGTCCAGCAAGAGGGTCGTCATGAAATTCCCAGAGAACGCGTTTTTCGATACTCGTCGGTATGCGCAACGTCCATGTTTCTTTTTCGGGGTGCTTTCTCCAGAATCCAAGGTTGTCCAGCTAGTGGTTCTGCAAATAGCTTTCATCTCTGACGTCATCCAGCACCCTAACGGCGTTGATTACTGGTCGAGTGTCCGTGGAGGGAGAGGGGCTATAGTTTTTTCTTGGTGGCAGCATGCAGTCCAGATCCGGATCACCAGGTGTCGGTGCATCTTGCGCGGGGTGACGAGATAATGCATCTGCCAACTCGTTATCTTTTCCAGCGCAGTGCTCGACGGTAAATGAAAGTCCGCTAAGGAAACGAGACCAACGAGTGAGCTTTGATTTTTCATCTTTCATCCGGTCGAGCCAGGTCAGAGCCGTACTATCTGTACGTAGTGTGAACGGACTGTCCTCTAGATAAGGGTGGAAATGTTTAATTCCCCAGATTACTGCTAGACACTCCTGCTCGTTACAGTGATATCTCGCCTCAGTTTGGTTGAATTCAACACTGGCATAGGAAATTATGTACTTGTGTCTCTCTCCATCCTCCTGCAGAAGTACAGCACCCATTTCCTTGGAGCTGGCAACGGTTTGCAGGATAAATGGTAATTTCGGATTGGGTCGACTAAGCTTCAGGGGTTTGTCCGCCAGGGTTTGTACATTCCCAAAAGCTTCTTGGGCCATCGGGTTCCATTTATACGGCTTTGTAGTACATAATAGATCCGTAAGAGGCGTGGCTACCATTGAGAAATTCGGTAAATATTCTCGTATCCCATTACATGTTCCTAGAAAGCTTCGGAGTTCCTTGCGGGTTCTAGGGGGTGTCGCTTCTTTTATTGCCTGAATACTCTTAGGGGTAGCTTGGCTTCCATCGGAAGTTACTAGATGGCCAAGATACTGTAATTTCGTTTTTCCAAAATGGCACTTCTGCAAATTAGAAGAGAGCCCGTATGTTTCTAGGCACTCGAAATTTAGCCCCAGGTGGTAAAGGTGCTCTTGCTCATTTGCTGAATAGATTATCAAATCATCTAGATAAGCTATTACGAATTGGCGCCAGTAAGTCCCTAGGACTTCCTTTATAATATTTCGGAATGTACAGGGGGCGCTTTTCAGTCCGAACGGCATGACTCGTAACTGATATTGTCCGCCCCCAGGGATGGCAAATGCCGTATACTTCCGTGAAGCTAAGTGTACGGGTATTTGCCAATATCCACTTTTTAGGTCAATCGTCGAGAAGATCCTAGCTTGACCTAAATCTTTGAGAGTTTCGTGGATCACAGGGAGGGGTTGTGCTGCATCGTTGGTGAGATTATTTAAGCGGCGGTAGTCGACACAGAAACGCTGACTTCCATCTTTCTTGGTTTGAATGGAGGGCTGTGAGCTGTATGGCGAGCTAGTTGGTTCGATAATTCGGTCCGCCAGCATCTCTGGAATCTGCTCCTCCATTACCTTCACCTTGGCCGCCGAAAAATGGCGCTGAGCTTCCCGGAATGGCTGATTGTGCTTAAAATGAATTTCATGGCGTGTGGTGAGGGCTTTACGCAAATGTCCTGCTTGATGAAAGATGTGTGCGTGGCGGTGGGCTAATTTTCGGAAAGTATTAGCGACAGGACCTTTGAAATCGCTGATCAATTCTTCCGATGATAGGCTAGGCGGGTTGGCGTTAACTCGAGGTGTGCCAGAGATGGTGAATACTCGTTGTCTCTCTTGTGAACCGATATAGAGACAATCGGAATGGTGTGCATGGACAACGTGGTGTTCCTTCAACCAGGTTCTACATAGGATTAGTTGTTCGCCCAGTTTATCGGCGACGAAGAAGGACCCAGGGTAGGACTTGTGATTTATTTCGACGTTAAGGTCGATTATTCCTCGAAGTTTGAGGGTGAGCCCTTCGGCAGCCAGGTCAGCTTCGGGTGAGCCTGGTTTAATCCTGTGGATTTGGTTGGGGGTAAGAAACTCGGTTCTAATAATATTGTCGGATGAGCCGGAGTCAGCCAGAGCTTCTAGTTCTCTTCCTTCAACATAGGTCCAGAGGTGGGGTAGATTTTTTTTGTAGTGCGGGCGGCGGTGATTATTGGTTGGTATTGTTGTCGGCGGTCCCTTTGCTTTCTTCTGTCCTTCTTTCGTTCCTGGAAATGCTTTGGGGCTCCGCCGCCCTTCTCCAGTTTTCCTACGGCTGAGTGGCCAATACTGGGCAGTCCCGGTGGTAATGGCGCCCTGGACAGTAATGGCAGGCAGGCAACCGGTCGAATCCCCTATTAAATGGTGCCTTAGCTGCCGTATCCGTTGATTTTTTTGGTTCTTCGCTGTTTTTTCGTCCCAGGTTCATTTCCGCCTCATCTGCTTCGGCCTGGGTGGCTCTGTCCATCAATTCCGTGAAGGTTCTTGGAGAGGCCGCACGGGTGACGCGTTTGATGGATGGGCGAAGTGTCTCAAACACTACGCTGACCAATTCAGCCTCCGTATTATTTGGTAGGAGGCGTTTGGCCAATAAATATTTCTTTTGCAGAAATATTGCGGTGGGGTCTTTTTCTCCTTGTTTCATGGAGTAGAGGGAGATGCGGAGATTGTTTTCCACTATCTGACTAGCATATTTATGCTGAAAACCTTCGGAAAATGCTTCCCATGAGAGGTTAAAGGATTTGAGAGGGGTCCACCATTTTGACGCTTTTCCTGACAGTGATTTTGCGGCAATCCGAGTCCAATGGTTGGCTTCGATCCCAGTTTGTTCGAGGTATGTCCCACATTCTTGTAGGAAGGCTTCTGGATCCTCGTGGCTTAGTCCAGAAAATTCCGGCAGGGGGGGTGCTGGTGTTTTTAGTGCGCGGATTACTTGGCGCATGTCTTGGATGGAGACGGTGGGGGCATGAAGCGGAAATCTTCAGGGTTTGTAGGATTGGGTAGGCTGTGGATGTTTGTAGGAAAGAGGTGCTTCGGAGAGGGTTTTGCATATTCCCCAGGATGAAGAGAGTGGATGCAGTAGAGCTTGTTGTTGGGACATTCTCTGTTTCCACCAGCGGGCTTGATGGTGATCCCGTTGAGTTTGTTTCTCCATCGGCCATGTTTGTTGTGTTGGGAGAGGGCGCCACCGGATTTTCTATACCACTTCCGGAAGTGGAGAGTGGGTTGTTGCGTGTTGCTAAGGTTCTTTCCAGAAGTTGCTTTTTCTTTGGAGTGCGTAGAACCATTTTACTTGGTTTTAGTTTGCCCGGTTAGTCTTTTCAGGGTCGTGACTTTGTGATATCCATCACAGGAAAATTAATTTTCAAGCCCCACGAATTGGGCCGCCAATTGATATGCTCCTTACTTTTGGGTGGGATATTTTGGATGTAGTAAGAAGGATATACGTCGGGGGAATAGTTTTGCTTCTGGTAAGAGGAAGTGAGGAAAAGTTATCTCATGATTTAATAAGAGACAGGAGAGGTAGGGGAACCATAGGAGGGAGTGAGAGGGAAGGTTGCCATCTTAGTAATAGAGGGATGTATGGTGGATAGACTTCAAGGGAGGTGAAAGGTGGGTGTGATCATAGGATAGAAAGAGATAGCGGATAGGAGAGTGATCTGGAGAGTAGCAGAGGAGGGAAAGAGAGGATTAATTCAAGGAGGTGAAAGGAGGGATAGATATATCTATCTTCTAAGACAAAAAGAGATAGCGAGTTGACCGGGTGTTTTTGATTTTCTTTTTCTTTTCTGGAAAGATCTGAGTTAGAGGAGATCTGTTTGTTGGTCGTGGGAGAGGGGAGAAGTTAGTCACTGTATCGGCTGAGAGGGCTGGTATGCCAGCTGTCTCAGCGGAAACGGGCAGGCTGGTATGCCATCTAACCCGTTAGCGGAGGAAAGATGGGGGAGAAGTTAAGTGAGCAGAAGAAAAATTAGAATGGTGTTGTTTCGAATTTTCTTTATTTAATTTGTTTCTTACCATGGTGAATTACCGATAAGTAAGTTGTATAGTAAAGCGACGGAGTTCTTGGTGGCTTCCTCACAAGAGGGCGAGAGCGATGCGTTGTCAATTGTCCTCTGGCTGGCATCCAGCTGTAGGTGCCTATTTCTGGCATCCAGCTGTAGGGTTTAAGTGAGACGGTTCTGGCATCCAGCTCCCAAACACTTCTGATCGTTCTAGGCCCGTGCGCGCCCTTTTAACGGGGAGGCTGCGTGGGAGTAGAGCGGAGAGGGTAGAAAATCGTTGGTGGGAGATGCGCGCGTCGAGCTTCGAGGGCGCTCTACTCGCGACTCGCGCCTCTACTCGCCCTGCGCCTTGCTGACGGCACTGCTGACGTCACTTCATGGAGTACCTATTTCTCTCTCTTTCTAACTTACGGGTCTAATTACTAGTTATTATAATTTAAAATGGTTGCCTATTGAATGAATAAACGTCGTCTGCGAGAGTGTTTTAAATCTACCAATAAAAGAGTCTCGCTCTATACGAGCCGCGTATAACAATATATATATATATATATATATATATATATATATATATATATATATATCTTACGACCGCGATGATTCGGAAGAAGTCTCGTACACCCTGATGACCCGGAGCGACCCAAGAACGACCGCCTTCTGCGTTTACCCCGCAAGTGTATCAGCATTTTGTTGACAAACAGGGATGCTTTCCAGGCTATTAACCAGCGAAACCTTGGCACCTACGTGAGCACCGATGATCAAGACGATTACCTTAACAGAATATTCCGGGTATAACCGTCGCAACTCCCTTAAAAGTCTTTATACCTCTCTTTGTTTTCTTTCTCCTTGCCTATGACGTTTTTGTCAGCTGGTGCCGAAAATTCGATAACCAACATTGTTCGTCTCTCGAAGTCGAGGAGAACAATGTCAGGCCTCGAGTGCGCGACAGGAACAATTGTCGAGAATATGAAGTCCCAGTATATGCGGCACTTCTCATTTTCCACAATTTACTCTATTTCTCTAGTAGCGTTTAGCGGACCGGTATTTGGGCTACTGCCGTAAGAGGGACAGAGATGGTAAGAAAGCACTTTTAGTGTCGCATTGTGCCTTTGGATGTAGGTCGTTCCCGCATGAGTTGGACAACTAGATAGTATGTGTCCTAGATGCTCGGGGTGTGCATGACACGCTCTGCAGCTATCATCGGGAATGTATTGGCTCAAAGTGTGGTGACTGTATGCTAGAGTGGAAATGACACCGCATTCACATTCCAAAATGAAACCCTCCGAGCCCGACTTCAATCCGGATGATTTAAGGAAAGCATACGTTAGCTCATACGACATCGACTGATCCTCCACATTTCTGTGGAAGATGCCGTGCATCCTCTTGTCGAGCAGCTCTTCCCGGAAGTTTTTCTTCTGTGCTTCCTTAATCTGAGCCTTCAGGAGTGAGTATTAAAGATGGATAAGGTTTGATGCATTTTGCTCACCCCTGATATTGAAATCAAGGCCGAGTGTTTCAGCAGCCTCCTCCGCTGCTTTGTACAGAAACGCCCCTTTGCCTACTTCGTCATGTTTCCTGACCATTTTAAGAAGAGGGTCTTGTCCATTTGCGACTATATGTGATGTACCCAGAATAATCCTGTTGCGAAGACATTGAAGATTCAGTATTCCAAGACCACCTTGACGGTGTGAGATGTAAAGTCGCGGAATAGAAGACTCAAGCTGCATGCTTTTTTTCATATGCATAACCTTTCGGGACCTTATATCGAGGGATCTGAGCTCGCTCTTCATCCATTAAATACGAATAGAGTGATTC
This sequence comes from Andricus quercusramuli, assembly GCA_932178445.1. NCBI lineage: Eukaryota > Metazoa > Arthropoda > Insecta > Hymenoptera > Cynipidae > Andricus > Andricus quercusramuli. Next base: position 263,153 of record CAKNXH010060813.1, on the reverse strand, counting down.
TTCCAAATGAAGAGAGTACTACTAGGACGGCAAGCATGTTCGTCGCAGATACTTTGTTCCTCGCCGACCGTTCGGAAGACCATGTCCATCGGATGAGACGCTTGCATCTGCATCGGAGAGTATCCTTTATAGATGTCCCGTCCTGAACGCGGCTCTGTGACACGCCGATATATGTATAGGTCTCTCCAGCGCCAAGGTGTTTAGCGCTTCTGTTGACGAGCTCGGGGTCTTCGGGAATGCCATTAAGTTTTCATTTCTTCAAATAAACTTGGTGCATTTCTCTAACCCGAACCACAGAGTATGCAGTTGCGTTATGTAACCTTTTGTTCAGGGGCCATACTGGTATCGTAGCACTCCAGCAGTTCGTCACTGAGTTGATGCATCCACTTAAAAGTAATGATATTCTGCTTTTCAATCGCATTGACTCTGTCTTGATTGGCTCCCCCAACTCAAGGATAGTCGGCATTGTTGTCCCACCCATTGTCGGGAGCCCAGCACGTTCGATTATTTTGAACCGCACTTACTACAACTGTGTTTGGTGTTATCATTGCTGTTCCCATGAGCAGCTAGGGAAAAGGGTTCGTCCATCCTTGTAGAGCCCCGCATGCACGAATGAGGCTGCATACTCTGAAAGGTCGCCCAGCATGCCAGAGTGACCGTTTGGACAATTGTTCGCGACTGCTTATTAATTATTGTAACCATATTCAGCAGAAACCTTTGGTACAGGGACCCTCTATCCGCAACCCGAGGACGCGTTTGGACATTATATATATTGTAACCTGTGAGTTACAAGGGTAGCCTGAGCCTAGGAAAAAATAATAACAGAATATTCAATTTTGGTGATTGTGATCTTAACGCTTTCGGTCAAAGTCGATGAATACTTTCTGACGCGGATCTTGTACTCGTGATTGTAAAAATCACTTTGAGAATTATATTCTCCATTTTTGCTGCATCCGATATTTACTCATTCTTTGAAAATTTTCATATTCAATTATTAAGCAAAGCAGAGGTTGCACCGCAGCCCTAGGTCAACATAATTGAATATTATAGTTCAGAAAACTAAGAATTGTATCCCAGCGATTTACAATCAGAAAGAGGAGTTGTACTCCTCGAAACTAGGTTGCAAGAGATTGCGAAATCCTGGAAAACAAATCATAGTATAAAGTAAAATATCGGGCCTCTAAGAAGGACTTGAAAAGTCTGAAATCACAAATTCCTCTCTAAATAAAGGCAGGCTAGAAAGTTGCTCTCTCTCTCTCCCTCCCACTCTCTCTCTCTCTCTCTCTCTCTCTCTCTCTCTCTCTCTAGCAGAAAACAATACCTGAGGCTCGAGCACTCCTCAGCCCACGCGGTAGCGTCCGAGCGTGCTCTCACAGCACCTGGGGAGATTAGCCTGACACACCTGAGCGACAGGTCATAAACTGATAAAGAGACTGTAATTAGACCATTAGGCTATCCTTTGTGCATTTTAAAATTAATTTTACTATGTTTTGACTAGGTTTCTTAATTTGATGGGAAAATACCCAACACAGACAGGTGCTTTTACTCTGTAAGTCAAGTCACTAGAGGGTTATCTGGCAGCAATTGCATGAATTCAGTCTCCTTAGGAGGAATAACCTCTCGTGAACTCGAAACCTTTACATAGGAAAGGTAAAATCAAATAATTGTTTCATGCCTTAGTGGAAAGACAAAATACAAAAAGAACAAAAACATCTAATAAAATAAATTCTTAGGATTAACTTTATTGATTTAAACCTCATAGAATGTAGAGAAGAGAGATAGAGAGAGAGCAAAATTCAAAGACTACTCATTTTTGTAACATTATCGAGCATTCGGTTATACGTTTAGCACATTTATTTGTACTTGTTATTTAGGTGATTATTGATACTGCAAATACCGTTGTATTTGAAAATTGACTTTCTATTTTTTTTTGTGCAATCTAATAGAATATGATCTTAGCTAGAGACTAGGGACGTGCCAACCGAAAGTTGGCAGTTACAATATATATATGCGAATCTATATTTATTTTGATCTTCCGACCATGGCATTTTTTCCTATTTTCTATAGGAAAAATTAGAAATACTTCACCGTCTTTTCTAGGGATTATAGGAACTTTCTCTTGGCATACGTACAACTAATAGTTATTTGTGATGCAAGTGCGCAAAATAAGTTATTGTGTGTGAGTGTGAATTCTGCAGCATAAGCCGGAGGCTCGAAGCACTCGCCTACGTTTTTCGCACTCGCTTCGCTCGTGCGCCAACCACCAACTCATGCTTCGAGCCGCAGGCGAATGATGCAATCACACGAGTTAGCATTCACCTATGCGCATGTGTATCACACGCTTTTTTTGCAACGCCCGTCCGAAAAAGTTTTGTTAGGAGGAGTTAACGAAAAATACTAATTTTATATTGCATAGAGTGGAGTTAAGCCCCTCCTCCCACCGTCTGCTGCCCCAAAACGAGAAAATTAGTCAAAGTAGGCGCCCAGTGCCTACAAGGAAAGGTTTCTTATCCTATGAAGACGTTAATTTAAGTCTCAATAGAATCTTAAAAGAAAAGATTTTTTAATTTTGTAAATAAATTTTTTTGAAAAACAATGTTGAAAAAAAAAGTTTGAAAAAATGTTGAAAAAAATGCCTGGAAAAAATGTTTGAAACCAAATTTCGAAAAAAATTTTCTAAAAAAAAATTTGGTGAAAAAAAATGTTTAATTGGGACGGAAAATGTGAAAATTAAACATTTCAAATACTTGTTCAAAGCATAATAGTTTTTCCTGTTTGGTCGCTGTTTTAAATGTCACTTAAGTTTCCGTAATTTTTGTACAAAAAGTTCTTGTAAATTCAATAATTTTAAATTAAAATAATAAACTTTGCATAGTTCTAAAAAGGAAATCTGTATAGTTTAGTAATTTTAATTTTGAAGTTCTTAACATTGAAAAAATTTATTATTCAAAATTTTGAAAAAAACAATCGTTTAAGATTGTGAAAAATTATAAAACGTAAATTCAAAAACTAAAAATTTCGAAACAATTTGTAGACATCTGCATGAAAAGGGCTCTCATGGCCAGTATGTAGTGATGTATGAAGTCATATAGTCGGGTATATTCACGGTATTTCAAGCCTGAGTCAAAATTTTTAGTTCGAAGAATGAGTAGCCGGAGAATTTTTATGTTGGAACTTCAAAACACCGCTTTGCAAAAATAAACGCATCCAAAGTTGGCCAGTGCCATAAGCGTACGTGTGACGCTTTATTTTCGAACATAAAGTATACCTTCATCCGGTTAGTGCCAACAGATTCAGTATAGGTTCTAGCATCATCCCCCACTCAACCCCGAAAATAATGATGTTCACCTTGACTTAGAAAAACACGAATATCTCCTAATCTAAAACTCGCTGTAAGGGCCCTTTTCATGCGGAC
>CAKNXH010060813.1:233139-252645 GCA_932178445.1 Andricus quercusramuli | reverse complement strand
GGGGGGGGGGCAAAAAAGCATGAACGCCAACATTTTTTTAAAATAATGTGGAATTCCCTAAATCAAATTGCAAATCCATACAGAAACCAGATCCTCTTCTGTAGGAAACTCCATACAGAACCATACAGACCCGGGGGTTCGTATGGTGCAATGTGGAATCCCCCAAATCAAATTGCAAATCCATACAGAAACCAGATCCACTTCTGTAGGAAACTCCATACAGAACCATACAGACCCGGGGCGTATGGTGCAATGTGGAACTCCCCAAATCAAATTGCAAATCCATACAGAAACCAGATCCACTTCTGTAGGAAACTCCGTACAGAACCATACAGACCCGGGGCGTATGGTGCAATGTGAAATTCCCCAAATCAAATTGCAAATACATACAGAAACCAGATCCTCTTCTGTAGGAAACTCCATACAGAACCATACAGACCCGGGGGTTTGTATGGTGCAATGTGGAATTCCCCGAATTAATTTGAAAAACCATACAGAAACCAGATCCTCTTCTGTAGGAAACTCCATACAGAACCATACAGACTCAGGGATTCGCAGGGTCCAATATGGACCCAAAACAAATTGCAAATCCATACTGAAACTAGATCCTCCTTTGTAGGAAACTCCATACAGTACCATGCAGACCCGAGGGTTCGTATGGTCCAATGTGGAATTCCCCAAATCGAATTGTAAGTCCATACAGAAACCTGATTCTCTTCTGTAAGGAATTCCATACAGGAGCATAGAGACCCGGGGGTCCGTGGGGTCCAATGTGGCATTTCCCAAAACGAATTACAAATCCATACAGAATCCATCAGAAACCTGAACATCTTCTGTTGGACATTCCATACATATCCATACAGAAAAGATAAGTCTGTATGGATTTGCTGGAATATTACATGACAATAACCAACTTTTTCCATACAGACTTTTTTTCTGTATGGTTCTGTATGTTCTTTCGTGGAGGGATTATATGACCGTCGCATCACCCTGCGTGCCGTTTAGGTGCCGAAATCAGCACAAACAGTCACTGAAACGGCACTGGCGGCACAGTGCCGTTCGCCAGTGCCGTTTCAGTGCTGTTTCATCGGCAGAGATTTAGGACATCTTTAGGACATTGAACGTCTTACAGACGTTGATTGGCCTGACATTGGACTCCTAGGAACGTCCCAAGGACGTTCTTGGGATGCCCATGGTTTTGTGCCCACTGGGAGGTTAACTCAACAAATTCAATTTGACACTTCGACTAATGTCCAATTTCGAGATTTCGAAATATTTGAAAATATTATGGTTGCACATGCTTATTTCATTGCACTACAGAGGCTCCAGAGACAGTGTGGCAACCTAGCTGGATGCCGCCATTTTACGGTCTGGTTCGCTGAGGTCGGCGCGATTTTTAAAATTACAGAAACGCAGATCCTGTAAAATGAAATCAATAAAACTATACATTTATTGAAGTAAATAAATTTACAAGCTATTAACCTATACATCCAGGCGACAGTTAATTTATAGAAATAAATAAATAGAACAAGAAGCTATTAACCCAGGCACCCGGGGTAGGCTGATTTATTTAAATTAATAAATAAAACATAACCCTCAACTCTTACATACCTGGCGGAATTTTAATTTACTTTGAAAAATTAAAATAATAAACCCACACACCCGCGTGGATCTTTGCTTTATTTGCATAAATTTGAAAATAAAAAAAATAAAAATCTACATCATTTTTTATTTGATAACATAAATAAAAAACCAAAAACTTTAATCCCGATACCCGAGAGTATCTTCACTTCAATATATTAGAAAATAAAAATAAGAAACCCACGCACTTTGTGCATCATATTTTATTTTATGAAATTATTAAAAAAGAAATACATTTTTAAAGAAATATGATTTTTTACATTCTCATTCTAATGAGAAGGTATTGGTTTTGTGTAAAATTTGACTTGGTCGGTTTTCATGAAATCTCCACGTTTTGAGACCCCCTGAGCTAGAAAAAAAGGTTTTTACCAAGGTGTCTGTAGTCTGTCTGTAGTCTGTCTGTCTGTTTGTCTGTCTGTCTGTAGACACGATAACTTTCGAAAAAATAATCAGATTGGGTTGTGCTTTGGCACACTTTTTTAGGGCCTAAAAAGAAATAACAAGTTCGTCAACCAGCTAATTTTACTCAAAATTCAAAAAGTTAGAGCATTTTGAAAATTTTTGATCCCGATGACTTTTTCGGATAAGAAAAAAATTACTGAAGTTATAGTATTTTCAAAATTACAAAAAAAAACGTAAATGAACATTTTATGCCGAAAAACGCACGATATGAAAAAAATTCAAGAGGAGAAAAATGTTTCTTTCTGAACACCCTACAATATTTTTGTAGCAACTTTTTGAATTTTTTGAAAAATCAAAAATCCAAATTTTGATCACACCAAAAAATAATGAAAAATCAATAATTTCATTTTTCTGTCAAACTATGCAAGATACGACCAAAGATGAATGGAACAAAATTATGCACCCAAAAAAGATCTCCAAATTTGTTATTATTCACTTTTTGATATGATGCGTAGTTTTTGTTTTATTCGTAAAATACAGCATTGGAAATAGTAAAATTAAATTTTTAGACGAATAACACATGCTGCGAGAGAAATGACAGGGACAAAATTTGTTCATCCAAAGAAGAGGTACAAATTTGTTATAAACCATGTTCTGATAGGATGCGTAGTTTTTGTTTTATTCGTCACTTTTTTATTTCTATCATACGGTGCACAGAACTGAGCGTGGAACGCAAGGTTCAAATGATGTCCAAATCAGATATCGAGCGCGAAGCGCGGGTGTCTGGATGAGAATGTGTTCCTTAAGGTCGATAGAACCTTGAGTAAATAAAGTTCCATTTCATTCTAAAATAAAAACAAAGTTAACAATCACTTCACATGTAGAGGTTTTGATAATTTTATAATATTTGCAAATAAACTTTTTCTTTCCATCAAAGTCGAACAAAAAGTTCAAAAATCTAGAGAAACCGAGCGTAAAGCGCGATGTAAATACGTCCGAGCGCGTAGCGCAAGGCGAATACATAATCGAGCGCGAAGCGCGAGATCCAACAGTCGCGCGCCCTAGGCGCGCTCAAACTTGCGAACCGCGCGATGAGAATATGCCCACGGAGCGGGCAGATTTTTTTAAATATAAATCTGCGAATTGAGATGGATGATCTGCTCAGTGAATATACACTTTTTATTATTTTACAAATATTTTTTTTACTGGGTAAACAATTAAGAAAAAAGCTGGAATATGTTTCATCAATATCAATATCAATATCTTTTTCAGTTATGTATGGTAAATTAAAAAAAATCGATAAATAGTTGATGACAATGATTCCATAATGTAAATTTTACTGTATAAAACAAAAATTAAGAATAATCTGGAAATCATAGGTATATATATATACCTATAATAGAATAGAAATAGATACATATATCTCCTAAAAATAATTTTCGTTCGCTCGGTTTAAAATGTGCTACTTCAGCAAATCCGCTAAGGAAGGTTTTGTTACCTGAAACATTATAAACAATTTAAATTACAATATGAATATAATTTGAAAAAACTCACTATTTATTATTTAAAAGCTCAATGTATTAGGTTAAATTTCAAATACATAACTGTTGAAATACAATTCGAATAATAATTTCAAAATAGACACATGTGTAACATTTGTACACATTTAGCTAAAAATAGAAAACAATTGTTATCGACTTAGTTCAATATGCATTTGTACTGCTTACTGTCATAAATACGTTTTTCATATCTTTAGCATCTTTGGTTACATTTTTCATGTTTTGTATAAATTTTAAGCCTAAAAAACGACAATTTCAGTAAATTCAGAATATACATATGTATAAAATTTGTAAACATTTAGCTAAAAATAGAAGATAATTTTTATCTACTTAGTACCAAAATACATTTGTACTGTCCTGCTGTTATATATACGTGTTTTCTTATCTTTAGCATCTTTGGTTACATTTTTCATGTTTTGTAAAAAGTTTAAGCCTAAAAAACGACAATTTCAGTGAATTCAAAATATACATATGTATAACATTTGTAAACATTTAGCTAAAAATAGAAAACAATTTTTATCTACTTAGTACCAATATGTATTTGTACTGTCTTGCTGTTATAAATAGGTTTTTTTTTATCTTTAGCATCTTTGGTTACATTTTTCATGTTTTGTAAAAATTTTAAGCCTAAAAAACGACAATTTCAGTGAATTCAAAGTATACATATGTCTAACATTTTTAAACATTTATCTCAAAATAGAAAGTATACATCAATGTATACTGCACACTACGCGCTTCCGCCTACCAAGGTATTACTAAGTATATCTATATATGTGGCGGAAGTTGACTAAAATGGCGGAGTCAATCAGTAAAAATGACACTAGGTTGCCACACTGTCTCTGGACCCTCTGTACATTGCATGTAGGAATGAAATGCTCTGCGGCAATAATATAAATAGCGGCCTACGTCTGCTGGTTAATGAGTGGTGAGAGACGTTAGAGAAAATCCATATTAACGGAAACAGTAACTTTATTAATTAAGTGCGGTACATTGCACGTACCGCGAGGAACGTGTTACTAGACGGTGATGGCGACTGAGCATACAGAAGTGACTTGTTCAAGAGAGGAAACTCTCGCGTCGCCTACTCTGCCTACTCGACCATGGGTCGCGTACATAGATTAGAAACTCGCTCGCTGGTTCTGGTTTGCTGAGTGGAGTAGTGGGGGTGCTAAGACCCTACAGTACTCCCCTCCGAGTAACGTTACAATAGGAACGGTTTTTTGAATCAAGAAGTTACGCAGACCTGTTCTGACAAAAAAGATAATGTGGTTTTATGAGAGTAATGACGGTTTTTCACCGTGTTTGTCATGACGACGTTTGTTCTGAGGACTTAGCCTAATCGCAATAGTTAGGAAATTATGATTAAAGTATATGCTCGCATCGTGCGAGATAACGATTAGAAGAGATTAGGGTTAAGTGAGATCTTAAGTGCTCATGGCACTTTATGAGACGTTATTAAACTTATATTCTATGAAGCCCCTGTGAAGGGCAATATTAATTATAAAAAGAGAAATGAATATAATCGCTTTGGGCGTGGATATCTTCGATGATCGCACATTTGGCATGCTATCTTTGGCGTGAGTGATACATTTATCCTATAGATCTTATAGATTTTATGAACTATTCTTACAGGTACTTAAGTAATAATAATACATTTTGTAAGCCTAGTCGTAGTATCTAGAGAGTAAACTAAAAATTATTCTTACAATATTTCTAGTGATAAACCTGACATGTTTATGATTATATTATTAACTTACGTAGCGAAAGATACTTTCTTTTTACGTGCGTACGTTTTTACAGGAGGAATTACCTTCGCTAAACTATCTGAAGTAGTAGGAATTGTACTTGTCGCAGTCTTTTTGTTTACATTAGTCATTGCGTGATTAGTTATATCGTCCCGAAGGAAGTAAGCGGGTTTTAAATTTTCTACGGATACTTGACGTGACGATCCGTTAACATCGATTTCGAATACGCGGTCTGAAGTCCGGGCGATTACCTTATGTGGGCCGGTGTACGGACGTTCGAGGGATCTTTTACCTGTTCCGACTCGCAGGAAAACGTGTGAGCATGAGCTTATATCTTTGTGTACGAATGCTCGTTTCTTGTTGTGATGTCCGACCGGTACTGGCTTGATCGATCGCATGTGCTCGCGAAACTCTTCTAAGAACATTTGCGGATTTGGAGTGAAATCCTCTGGCAGGACGAACTCCCCAGGTATACGCAGGGTTGTGCCGAAGAGATATTCCGCGGGAGATGAACCGACGTCCATGACGTTTGATCTGAGCCCGAGCAAAAATGTTGAAAGAGATCGCGACCAATCCGGATTCGCGTGACACATGATTGCGGCTTTTAGGCAACGGTGCCACCGCTCAATCATGCCATTAGACGCTGGGTGGTAAGCCGTTGTTCGAAGTCGTTGGATGCCGGTAAGCTGGAGTAGTGCCTTGAAGAGCTGTGACTCAAACTGACTACCTTGGTCAGTTGTTAGTGTTTCAGGAGCTCCGTACCGAGAGACCCAGTGGTCTACGAAGGCTCGACACACTGTCAGTGCTTCAATGTCCTTGAGTGGCACGGCTTCGGGCCATCTTGAGAAACGGTCTATAATGGTTAAGCAGTATCTAAATCCGTTACTGTCGGGCAGTGGACCAACAATGTCCATATGGACGTGTTTGAAGCGTCCGTCCGGAGCTACGGATTGAGCGGGAGCAAGATGATTATGCCGCGCTATTTTTGACTGCTGGCAGTCGGAACATGCCTTGCACCACTTGGTGATGTCGCTGTGCATTCTGGGCCCCACGTAACGCTTGCGGATGATTCGATCCGTGATTTTCGCACCTGGATGGGCTGGATCGTGGAATAGTTTAAATACCTTTTCCCTGAGAGGAGAGGGAATGTATGGACGCAGTGATTCGCCTGTCAAATCGCAGTACAAAGAACTTTGATCAGAATCCCATTTAATTTTCCGAAAGTTCATTGAACAATCCGAGGAATCGAGAAGACTTTTCAGTTCTTGGTCGTTCTTTTGCGCTTCGGCGAGTTCGTTCAAACTCCATTCAGTGGGTAATACTATTGCCTCCACACGAGAAAGAGAATCAGCCACAACGTTATCAACGCCAGGCAGATGTTCGAGCTTTGTAGTGAATTGAGAGATGAATGTTAGTTGTCTTTGCTGGCGAGGAGAAGCTTTTTCTGAACGCTGCACGATAGCGTAAATCAGAGGCTTATGGTCGGTGACCACCTTGAAGTTCTGACCTTCAAGAAAGTGTCTGAAATACTTTATAGCCTGGTAGACTGCGGTAAGTTCGCGGTCGTAAGCGCTGTAGCCGCGTTGTGCAGGCGTGAATTTTTTCGAGAAAAAGGCTAGTGGCTTCCACATGTCAGCAATTCTCTGTTCGAGGGCAGCTCCCATTCCGGTGTCTGATGCGTCAGTAACGAGACGTGTCTCAGCATCAATGACAGGGTGTGCCAGAAGAGTTGCGTTGGCAAGATCCTGTTTGATCTTGTCAAATGCCTCTTCAGCCTCGTGAGTCCAGACAATTTCTGTCTTATCATTTTTACGTGATTCGCCCAGATAGCAATGTAAGGGTGCTTGAACGTCAGCTGCATGTTGTAAGCTGCGCCGGTAGAAGTTTGCTAAGCCAAGAAATCTGCGGAGTTCCACAATCGTACGAGGTTTCGGGAACTGTGAAATGGCTTTCACCTTCTCAGGAGTCGGTTTAAAACCGTCTCGACTGATCAAGTGACCAAGAAACTCTAATTCTGACCTGCCGAATCGGCACTTGCTAACATTGAGACGAAGAGAGTAGTCCTTAAGCCGCTGAAAGACAATTTTCAAGTGTTCGGCGTGCTCCTCTTGACTTGAGGAAGCGACGAGGATGTCGTCTATCTAGGCATACACGAAATCGAGATCTCCCAACGCTCGGAAGATGTATCGCTGGAACGATTGACCGGCATTTCTGAGGCCGAAAGTAGTTGCGACGTACTCGTATAAACCGAATGGAGTGATGACGGCTGTCTTAGAAATGTCCTCTGGAGCGATCGGTATTTGGTGATAAGCCATCGCGAGATCGAGCTTAGAAAATACCGACTTTCCGTGGAGCTGAGCCGAGAAATCATGAATGTGCGGAACTGGATATTTATCCGGGATTGTCACGGCGTTAAGCCGACGATAATCGCCGCAGATTCTCCATTCGCCGTCTTTTTTCCGAGTCATATGTATGGGCGAAGCCCAGGGACTGCTGGAAGGACGACAGATACCGTCTTTGACCATCTGCGCAAATTTTTTCATTGCTACGGACAGTTTATCAGGAGGCAGACGCCTGGCACGCTCCGAGATTGGAGGGCCTGTGGTGAGGATGTGATGTTGCACATCGCGTGCCACGACTTCAGGTGTCTGCGAGACTCTAGTTATTTCTGGAAATTCAGCCAGGATTTACGCGTAAGGTTGTGACCGATCTAAGGCGCTCACCCCGAAAATGCTTGCGTTTTTTAGGAAACCAGCAGTGCTGAGACCGGTGGTTGTGTCCACTAAACGAGAATTGTGCAGGAATGGAACAAGGCGATAGTTTGCCAAGAAGTCGGCGCCGATGATTGGGTACGGAACCTCCGCTACGCAGAAGGTCCACGTGAAATCACGATGAAGGCTGATATTCGGTGAAATTCGCTTTTCGCCGAATGTGGAAATACGGGTGTCGTTTGCTGCGAATAAAATACCGTCGTTTGGTTGTTTTTTTGCTGTTTTGTCTACAGGCAATAACGAAAGGTCAGAGCCTGTGTCTATTAGGAAGATAAGTCCGGTGTTACGATCATGGATATGGAGACGTTTAGAAGTTTTGCCTGACCCGACGGTCTCCACGCGGGGGGACTCCTTCAGTTTTCCGAATTCGGTTTCTGGGTCCACGCGCACGGGTGTCTGCAACTTTTCGCCTTATTACCATATCTCTTATGATAAAAGCAGAACTTTTTCCCATCTCTGCTCTGAGATCGGTTTCGATTGCTCCGGTTCTGCGAATCCGAACGCGATGGGTTTCGTGACCGGTTGGCTTGCAGTTTTGACACTTGACTTTTTAATTGTTTAAATTCGTTAACGAGCCAGTCGAGTTTCGCGTCGGACGTTTCCGGAGATGTTTCTTGAGTGACCGCGGCTGAGTTGAGTTGCGACATAGGCGGATTCGGCACGGCTGCTACGATATTGTCCGCTAACCGAGCCAAAGTTTGTAAATCGGCGTTTTCGTTGCCCGCCAGGATTGCTGTAACGTGCTTCGGGAGGTTCTCCATGAAAATAGTTTTCATGACCTCGTCGGTGCAACCTCCGTCGTTATAACTGCGTAACCGATTTGAAAGAACGGATGGTTTTCCTTCGAAGGACACCTCGCCCTTGAGAAGTCGACGGAGACGGGTCTCGGCGGATTCAGCGAATCCTGAAACGATCCGATTTTTAATTTGGTCGTACACATCCGCGGGAGCCGGTGAGGTTGTCAGGATGTCCTTGACGTGAGCAATGACATCGCTGTCGAGATGCGAGATGAAACAATCAGCCATGGTGGCTTGGTCTGTGACACGTGCGCGACGGCACGACGCTTCTACTTGCATGAACCATAACGACGGATCATTGCGGAAGAACGGTGGAATTTTCGGAACTCGGTAAGAATCAACGCGTTCACCCTGATTACCGCCTAACTGTTCGAGTACCCTGAGGAGTTCTTGCCCCAGGTTTACTTCGTCATTGGGCCCGTTAGGCATGCTTTCCGGGTTTACGTTACACGGAGAAAGAAATAAATAAATCACCGCAAAAACGACCGCACAAACCAGTAACGAGGAGATCATAAGCACTAAAATGTCAAAATACCGACACGAACGTGCGTACACCGGCTGTCATCAACCTTGTTTTCGGAGCGATCTATTTTTCAAAATCATGTTTAAATACTTGGTAAATACGGATAACATACGGTTGAATTATCGTATATAATGCGTAGATTAACTATGATCGCGAGGGAACACACACATCGCGAGAGTATTCGAAGGTTTGACAGGTTGGGTTACACCGCTGGTATTTTCTTAAAAAAATTGACTAGCTATCTTTCTGCAGTAAATATCACATTTCAATTATATTGCGAAGAAAACTAGCACTGTGAACATTGGATATTTGTGAAATAACTCGACATTTGATTGACGCGAAAAGACGTTTGAGAAAAAGAGACTTTCTGATACGAGGTACAACGTGTTGTTGTCTTGTCCCGATGACATATTTTTTATATTCACTTTAAAATTCGCGGATCGATGGAAGGAAAAAAATCACAACATTTTTCTACCGCGCACTTCCCGGAAAATCGCGCCTGTTTCGAATTACAACGAAAACTTACAGAGAATATCTTAATAATATAAGTACATATAATACCTTTGGAGGTTTTTCCGAGCTTACAAAAATTATCGGAGTTGAAGTTCTCTGGAGAAGTTGAAGTTCATCTGGCTTTTGTTTAGAGGCGAAATTTGAATATGCCGAGCACATGGCAGCAGGAACATGGCGGCATCATTTCCGAACAAAGAAATCCAAATACAACCCAATTCGTTAACATCCAACAAAATTCCAATCGTCCGTGTAAAATTGCTCAGTTAGTGGATTGAGCCTCAAAGTTGGTAGCCATCATATTATTTTGTGGTAATTATCCATGATAGAATCCAGAATCAATTTAAACTTGGCTTGACGCCACACCACGTTTCGACGTATCACGTCGGGGTCACCATTTGTAGGAATGAAATGCTCTACGGCAATAATATAAATAGCGGCCTACGTCCGCTGGTTAATGAGTGGTGAGAGACGTTAGAGAAAATCCATATTAACGGAAACAGTAACTTTATTAATTAAGTGCGGTACATTGCGCGTACCGCGAGGAACGTGTCACTAGACGGTGATGGCGACTGACCATACAGAAGTGACTTGTTCAAGAGAGGAAACTCTCGCGTCGCCTACTCTGCCTACTCGACCACGGGTCGCGTACATAGATTAGAAACTCGCTCGCTGGTTCTGGTTTGCTGAGTGGAGTGGTGGAGGTGCTAAGACCCTTCATGCACTGACTCTCAGCGCCACCTAGCGGTTCCCCGGGCACTAAAACATAATGCCTTCAAAACTATACATGGGAGTGCCACCACTATGGTACAGTTGTATATTTATGTACAGAAAACAAACAATTTGTTATATTCTGCAAATTTTTCAACGGCAATATGTTTAGAAATGTTTAAGGTACCATCATGAATTTCTTCTTCAAAAGTTGTCAAATTTCCCTACTTTTGCTTCCTCATAGAGGAAGCTTTGTAATGGTAACATTTTTCAACATTTTTAAATTAATTTAATTAAACCCTCCCTAATTTAAAAATGTCTAATACAATGTTCTAAGCAATTGTCCGGATGTGTGTGTGTGTGTGTGGATGTGTGGATGTGTGTATGTCACGCTTTTTTGTGAACACGATAACTAGAAAACGGTTGCAGATAAATTGATGAAATTTGGAGAGCTTATTTTCCTCACCAATGTCTTGAAACTGACTGAAGGATTTCTAAAAATATTTATTGCATTTTTTTCTAGCACTCAATAATATTTTAAAAATCGGTTTTTTATAGTAAACCTTTTTTCATTCGCATAATTCAAAGTTGATGCAAGAATATAAAAGATTCCTTGGTTCGGGAAGAATCGATTGACCTATAATATTATTACATTTTATTGAAGAGTAGGGAAGTTATGGTAATTTATATATTTTGAAAATCGGTTTTTTATAGTAAAACTTTTTTTACTAGCATAATTCAGAGTTGATGCAAGAATATGAAAGATTCCTTGGTTCGAAACGAATCGATTGACCTATAATAATAAAGCATTTTATTAAAGAGTAGGGAAGTTATGGTAATTTATATATTTTGAAAATCGGTTTTTTATAGTAAAACTTTTTTCATTAACATAATTCAAAGTTGATGCAAGAATAGAAAAGATGTGCTGATTCGAGACGAATCGATTGACCTATAATATTAATACATTTTATTGAAGAGTATGGAAATTCTGAAATTGCATAATATTTGAAAATACGGTTTTTCATAGTAAAACTTTTTTCAGTAACATAATTCAAAATTGATGCAAGAACGGAAAAAATCTCTTGATTTGAGGCAAATCGACTGATCTATAATAATAATAATACACTTCATTGAAGATTAGGGAAGTTCTGCTCTTTTATAATATCTGAATCATCAGTTTCAAACAGAAAAACTTTTTTCATCGACATAATTTGAAGTTGATGCATGAATAGAAAAGACTTTTTGATCATAAATTTTCAAATAGAGTAATATTATGACAATTTTTGTGAAGAAATCATAAAGCTGGGAAAGGGATAGGGTGCGACAGAACTTTTCCTTCCCCTTTTTCAGCTCAAAAAATTATTATTTCGAACGCAAGATTTGATTTGTCTGATTTGTGTTTGTATTTAAAAGTTTTTTGTATTATTTTGTAATTTTTCATTTTTGGTAAATTTCTATTTTTAAATTGAGGAAAATGAAGACTTTGGTTTGTCTATTATTGAAAAAAATAACTAATGCTTCCTCTATGAGGAAGCAAATACATTTGCTAACGGGAAGCAAAGTGCTCGTGAAATGAGCACCATATAATTATAAATACAAACAAAGTGGAAACACTCGAGATCGAATTTACAGCTAGTTTAATATATTTTCGGGTCTGTAAGCTATAAAATTGTTTTCGGCATATTCGTTTCGGGTTTATTAACGTGCAACATTTTGACCTTTAAAATGATCCTTCATTCATTGAGCTACTATTTTTTCTTCACTTACTTTTTTCACGCAGATAGTAGTCAGTAGTCTGCAGCAGGTCGAGTTAGAAGCATTTGAAGCGCGTTATGGGTATCTATTCACCATTTTCAGATTGCAAAATAAATATACTTTTTTTCCAATGACATAAAAACGTCTAATACCACCTGATAGGTGAAAGTGTACAGTTTATGAGTCACTATGATTTGTTTAATAATACCTAACTTTATTTATTTTGTTTAAAATTTCACTGTATTTTGCCCAATCCGAATATCAAACCCAAACTTATACACCAGCATTCCTGACATTCTAGAGACTTTATTTCACACCTGAAAAGTTAAAAAATATTTATTTTAAACAGTTTCTATCTCTGAAACAAGTTATGGGTGGCTACACATGTTGCGATGATGAATCGCAACATCATCCCAGTACGTGAAGAACGGAACGCCAGAAAATGTGCGCCATCAGAGGGTCAAGTATAATAATTTTACAAAATCTATCCACTTAATTCATGAAACATTAGGTTAGAACAAATATAAAATTTTTTCAAACCGAAATGAAATTCATTTTAGCAACAAAATTATTGATAGCACAATAAAGCCAATTAAAATATAAGGTTAATGTCCCATTAATCATGGTCACGGTTACTGGGGAGATTACATTATTATTTTTCTAAAAATTTGTTGTGTTTTTCATACTAATTTTATTTATGTTCGATTACATTTTCTTAAATTGACTGTCCTAAAACTCTTAATTATGTTTACAAATTTTCTTACCTGATGATGTTATAAATGAATATGGTGGGTGAGTTGGTTGGTTGGTTGGATGGATGGATGGATTGATGAATTGATAGACGGATGGATTGATGAAAAAATTGATGGGTTAATGGATGGATGAATTGATGAATGTATCGGTGGAGGAATAGATTTTTGGATTATCTTTTGATGTATTTGTTTTTATGTTTGTGATCTGGTAACTTTTCTTCGTTTTGAAATTCACGATTAACCCGTTTGTGCATCTATTGTGCAATCCTTCTCTGAGGCTCTTCTCTAATTCCTCTCTTGCACATGCATAAAATGATGCTGCGCATCATGTGGTTTCAGGAAGGCAGGGCTGAAATTTTTCATCATTTGCATGAATTATTGTTGAATTGAAATTACCGCAGGCTTGCCCGTTAAATATTCCAAAGTTCAACTCAAGAGATGAATTTTAGCTTAAAATATGAAACATAAAAAACGATTTCTTAAAAAAGTGGTCCAACCACAATATTAAAAAAAACTTGAATCCGCAAGCAAAAACATTTCCTAGGTTAGTGCTGGACTTTTGGACGGGCCATCATTTTTATAAAGTCTCGTATACTTTCTATAAAGGGGTCATATATTTTCATGGAAAAATAAAGAAAAGTCAAGGAAGTTTTCAAGCGCATTCACGGAACATAACAGTCTTGGAATTCTTAGCAGACAGTTTACAAAAAAATGTATACAGTCATGAAGTGGCTATAAAAAACTATTCATATTTAATAAGACTTGAATTGAATAATTGCGTGATTCAAAAACTAAGAACTCGAATACGAGCCAGGGAAACACTGCATGACTGTCTGCGAGAATTTTCAGAGGCGCGCTCAGTGGCGCTCAGTGACAAATTCACATTGGTATGAGTGTAGTAGAAACTGGATGAAGATTCAGTGCTCCCAAAACTCTGATCTTTATTCACTGTGCATTCGTCAAGTCGGCAACCAGATTCGTTACCATTGGCTTGCTTGTTTAAAATTATTAAATGTGCATAATGAAAAAGGTATGCCTTTCTTTGAATTTGAAATCGATCGTTTATTTTTACAACTGGTCACATAAAGGATTTAAATCTCCAACATTTAAATGAGGTAAAAAATTTCATTCACTTGCTACCTTATTCTGCTAGGGGTATCAAATTCCTTAACAAAGTTGCACGATTGTTTCTTAAACGATCATTTACAGGCTTCAAAATTTCTAGTGGCATTAAGTATTCCTACGTCTTTCTCAATCTTCGCGATATTACTTATAATAAACTTACACTAGAGTCCATATATAATAGTTCCCTATTTAATAGACAAGGGGGTCCAAGGGGGCGAGAGAGAAGCACTGCTAGGTCAGCGGAGTAATTCCACAACAACGCAGGAGTGTATGAAAAAAGCGGGTAGTATCCCCCGCGGTTAATCGTGTCGTCTGCTTCAGTCATTTTGTCAGTTGCAAATATGTCGCAGTAAATTCGCTTCAGTGTTTAGTTTAAGGTGAAAAAATGTCGAAGGAAAATAAGAGGAAGCGATTATCTTTTCAAGAGAAATACGAGCTGTTGAATGAAGTGAAATCTGGTGCTTCAAAACAGTCCATTTTACAGAAATATGATATCGCTGAGAATACCCAGTCATTTGTTAACTAATATTCAATTGTTCAAACAATTTTAATTTGTTTGAACATTCAAGAGTATTCTTAAAAAGCAAAGTAAAACATAAAAATATGTCAATCTTTCGAAAAATAGCAACAAAAAAATGTAAACAAAAAAATTGTTTAAGAAATTTTAATTTGTTCAAAAATCTACGAGTATTCATAATAATCAAATTAGTACTTCAAATATTAAAATTTGTCGAAAATTTAGCGAGAAAATGTTTCTCCTGCTTTTTTTAGGTACATACAATATATGCTTGAACAAATACGTATTATTTAAATAATTGTTAAATTATTGAAACAAATTATTTTATTGTTATTATTGATTAAATAACTCATAATGTCTAGAAAATACGTTCATTTCGCGAGTTAGCTCAAGAAAACAAATATGTAAACAAATTTAAATTGTTGAAACAATTGAATATTAGTTAACAAATGAGTGGGTATTATTAATTTACTGATCAATATATACGAAGATGTTGGTTTTTGATCTACTGATCTATCAGTTTATTTCAAACAAGCTTTCGCTCCACGACGTGGAGCCTCTTCAGGTAAAAATTTTCTCCATCATTTATCTGAAGAACATATAACGACGTTTCTTATATAACAAAATTTTTTTATAGCGAATATAACATATTCCCATCATTCGAGAAAACAATAAACTTATTACTAATTGGTATCGTAAGGACACTAATTCAGGCAGATATGTAAATTTTGAATCTAATATTTCGATTAAAGATAAAATCTAAGTAATTTATAGTCTTACTGATAGGGCTATTAAATTATGTGATTCGAAATTCAAAGATGATAATATTTTAAAAGTCATAGAAATTTAAAAAAGAATGATTATCCTATCAAATTTATAAAAAAATACATTGATAAAAGAATTGAAAAGATCAACAACATTAATGTACAGATTAAGCCTAATAATTTACAAGGCTTTGATTGCAGCAAAATTGTGATTTTACCATTTGTTAGTGAACTCTCTACATCATTTACTAATATATTTAAAGAACTTAACATTAAAGTAATCTTTACATACCAAAAAGATTTGTTTAGATGCTTTTCTAACAATAAAGATGTTACTCCTTTTGATTTGAAAACACACGTCGTATACCGCATTCCCTCATAAAACATAACCTCAAAAAACTAACTTAAGTTCAGTTGGTAATTTACGATTTACAGAAGAAACGCATGAATCGTTTCAAGTTCTCAATGAAACGGAGTTTGAAGAATGTCAAAGTTTATTATTCGCAGTGACAAGTCATGTTATCATTTTTATGCTACCTATTTCACGTAGGCCTCGATGGCAGTTAGAAAGCTCGTTATTGACATGTGTAGCATATCTAGAGGTGCTTTGCATTTTTTACTTATAGTGTTCATTTCACCACACATTCTAAAAATCGGCGTGCTTCGCTGTGAATTCTGGAGATAGAAAGGAGCCACAAAACGGCTGTCATATTTAAGGAACTAAAAGTGGTTTCTGAGAAAGTAAATAGGGACAATCAATGTAACCCTTTAAAAGTTTTAATAGAAATCCTTTCTAGAAAAAAATGATTGGACACGATTGAGATCGATTACCATGTGAATCGTTTTGAATTGGTATTAATAGGGACAAATTTTGTTCATCATTCTCAATCGTTTTCAATCGGAACAAGCGTTTGAATCGTTCTCAATCGGGTACGTGCATAGAGACGTCGATCGGAAACCTCACCCTAAAGACCGACTAAAAACGCGTGCAGTTGAGAATATAATTTGGTGTTTTTTGAAGTTGGATTCAGTGATCTTTTGAATTTGTTGAGTCTTTTACGTGGAGGGTCTTCGGATTTGTTCTGTTAAAAGTGGTGGTGGTGGTCTCAGGGGGCTGTTAAATATTATGGGGTTGGAAATATAATTTTTGGTTTTCTGAAGGTGACTTGGATGATTATTTCAATGTTTTAAATATTTTTTTAGTGCTTTACGTGGAGAAATTTAGGATTTATCGAATTAAAAGTGGAAGGGGTGGTCTTAGGGGGTTATTGAATATTATAATGGGGTTGGAAATATAGTTCGAAGTTTTCTGAAGGTAACTTGTGTGATTATTTAAAATTTTGAAATTTGTTGAGTGTTTTACGTGGATGCTCTTCGGATTTACTAAGGCAAAAGTGGAAGGGGTGGTCTTAGGGGGTTGCTGAATATTATCATAGGGTGGAGAATATAACTTGTAGTTTTCTGAAGTTGACTGGGGTAATTATTAAAAAAATTTTAATTATTTGAGAGTTTTACGTAGAGGCTTTGAGATTTTCTAAGGTGAAAGTAATAGTGGTGGTCTTAGGGGGTTGTTGAATATTATCATGGGGTTGAAAATATAATTTTTGGTTTTCTGAAGATGACTTGGATGATTATTTCAAATTTTTTTATATTTTTTCATTGTTTTACGTGAAGACATTTAGGATTTATCGAATTAAAAGTGGTGGTGGTGGTCTTAGGGGGCTGTTAAATATTATGGGGTTGGAAATATAATTTTTGGTTTCCTGAAGGTGACTTGGATGATTATTTCAATTTTTTAAATATTTTTTAGTGCTTTACGTGGAGAAATTTAGGATTTATCGAATTAAAAGTGGAAGGGGTGGTATTAGGGGGTTATTGAATATTATAATGGGGTTGGAAATATTGTTCGAAGTTTTCTGAAGGTAACTTGTGTGATTATTTAAAATTTTGAAATTTGTTGAGTGTTTTACGTGGATGCTCTTCGGATTTACTAAAGAAAAAATGGAAGGGGTGGTCTTAGGGGGTTGTTGAAAATTATCATAGGGTGGAGAATATAACCTGTAGTTTTCTGAAGTTGACTGGGGTAATTATTAAAAAAATTTTAATTATTTGAGTGTTTTACGTAGAGGCTTTGGGATTTTCTAAGGTAAAAGTAGTAGTGGTGGTCTTAGGGGGTTGTTGAATATTATCATGGGGTTGAAAATATAATTTTTGGTTTTCTGAAGATGACTTGGATGATTATTTCAAATTTTTATATATTTTTTTATTGTTTTACGTGAAGACATTTAGGATTTATCGAATTAAAAGTGGTGGTGGTGGTCTTAGGGGGCTGTTAAATATTATGGGGTTGGAAATATAATTTTTGGTTTTCTGAAGGTGACTTGGATGATTATTTCAATTTTTTAAATATTTTTTCAGTGCTTTACGTGGAGAAATTTAGGATTTATCGAATTAAAAGTGGAAGGGGTGGTATTAGGGGGTTATTGAATATTATAATGGGGTTGGAAATATAGTTCGAAGTTTTCTGAAGGTAACTTGTGAGTATTTAAAATTTTGAAATTTGTTGAGTGTTTTACGTGGATGCTCTTCGGATTTATTAAGGCAAAGTGGAAGTAGTGGTGCTAGGGGGTTGTTCAATATTATCATAGGATGGAGAATATAACTTGTGGTGTTCTGAAGTTGACTGGGGTAATTGTTAAAATTTTTTAAATTATTTGAGTGTTTTCTGTAAAAGGTCTTCGGATTTTTTCAGGTAAAGGTGGTAGGTCTGGTCTTAGGGGTTTTTTAAAATTATTATTACGGGGTGGGAAATATGACTTGGGATGTTCTGTGCTACAGAACTATTTAGCTAGCAGCAGCAATGGATCCTTAATGCGCCGCACGTTAGTTCTCTTCTTAAGAATTAAAAAAATTGAAAAAAGGGAGGTGGATACCCGGTTACCCCGTTACACCGATGAAGGGGGTTTTTTTATATAATTTTCAACCTAAATTTCAAAATGAAAATAAAATAACACAGTTAATTTATTAGAAAAATAACTTCTAATAACCTGTTTAATTATTATACTTAGGTATCAAAATTAAAAAAAAAAAATAAGCCGCAACCAGATTAAACAAATTAACATGTTAATGACGAATAATATGATAATCTAATAAAAATTACTACAAAATAAGTCATTTGCAAATATGTTGATGACTGCTCCTTGATCGCGAGGGAATTATTCAACAATTTTACATCTTTTATAAAGTTATCATTTACAAAGATGTAAAAAAAGTGAATACACTTTTTCAAATAATTTCCGCGATAGGAAACGATAGCCGGCCTCAATCGTTCCGAAACGGTGCTACCCGATTAAGAAACACAATTGGGAACGATTGAAAATTTTTTTCAAACGTTCGCAATCGGATCCAATCATTTTTTTGTAGAAGGGATGTAATAGATTGAACAGTCCTGCGGTCTTTCAAAGTCCATACCTCAAATTTGTCGCAAATTATTCAATTAATATAATTTTTTCTTCGGATCCTGTGGAAACATGAACTTAAATTAGAAGACTTTTCAAATATATGACATAAAATCATTATTCCTATTATTTTGTAAATGTATATTTCATTAATTGGATGAACATGAAAATAAATTTAAAGAAATGCTAAATAGCCATTTAATGCGTTTTAATACTCTGTGGCTGGTTTCCTGTAAAAGCCTAAAACGTGTCAGGCTTTCAGAAGAATAGCTGAGTATTCTTCTGAATGCCTAAATAAACCAGGCACTTGGACGCCAGGTATAGATTTCGTCCCAAATTCTTCCGAACGCCGGCAGTCGGCTGAATGCCTAGGCAGTCGGCTGAAAAACTGAATCCTCTAAAAGCCTACGACACACACACACACACACACGACTGCCTAGGCATTCAGCCGACTGCCGGCGTTCGGAAGAATTTGG
>CAKNXH010060813.1:204067-228139 GCA_932178445.1 Andricus quercusramuli | reverse complement strand
TAAAACGTCTTCAGTACTGCATTGATCACCAGGGAGGACAATTTGAACATGATCTGTAGTTTGACTACAAATAGCATAGCATAGACACGTAGACTTTACATGGCGCTAATTTATTCAACAATTAATCTAATTTATTCCATAATTAATTGTACTGAATAATTATTATATGCGTTATTTGTAAAACTGATAGTAGAATTAAATTGAGGTAAAACATGCTAAAAAAATGTATTTTCTATGAAATCAGAGAAGGGTGCCAACAATTGGGGGGATGGGGCCAAGAATTGGTGCTCTTACCCTCAACAGGTTGGAAATGATACTGTCTGATTGGAATTAATTCTCAGATACAAATAAAATCGATCAGTCGGTTCAAATTACTTTTGCAAAACTGAAAAGATCTTTAAAATGACATCGACAAAAACCATCCTTGCAAGGAAAAAATCGTAAGTCGAAATTTGTAATGGGGCGAAATTTCTCAAGAATATCAAAGTTGCTCGAGGGAATTTTGATCATCGGGAATTTTAATTAATTTTTTCGGTCAAAAGCAACCTCAAGAGTTTAACTGAATACAAATATTTGAATTCTTTATTATGATTTTCTGCATTGACTACAAAAAATAAGTTAATGGATGGTCTGAAACTTTCGATGATGCAAATAATCTTTAATTCTCATTGCAATATTAAAATTCCTTGAAATTTTCCGCATCGCTTAAAAAAACGTTAATGGAGGACCCAAAACTTGCGAAGATAACCGCTTTTGAGAGGTAGCGTGTTTACTGTGTATGTCAAGAACCGTGCGCTACCTCAAAATCGATTATCTTAGTCAATTTTCTGTCCTGCATCAATTCTTTTTGAATCGACGCATGAAATGAAGACGCAATAAGTCTTTTCAATCAATCCTTTCACGCCTTAATTCATTACTGAGGTATCTGAGGAGCTTAGGTATCTTAGTTGTCTTAGGTATCTTAGTATTTTTTCGTTTCCTAAATAGAAAATTCGATTTTTGTGAACCTTTTTCTTTTCTCCTAAATCATCGTCAAAATCGCGATTATGCCCTTTCAGAACGCCTGCCTTTAAATCAAACTTCTTTATTCATAGAAGGAAATTATTTACAATTTTCAGAGGAAACTGTAGTATCAATATGATGGCGTTCCACTAATCAAACGAGAAAAGCTTCGAGATTTTTCCGGCGGAAGATTCATAGAAATAGGCGGACTAGTAGAATGGCCTCCGCATTCGTGTAGAAAATTCCCACAGCATTCTTTCCATTCACGAGTGATACCGAAAAGAAGTATAAGACAACATCCAATTGGAAAGATGACATCTGAAATAAAATTTAAAAAATTGATGTCTCCATTCCGAGCAGCATCATTTAAACTTAAACGAGACCTTAATTGAATACACCAAACAATATTTCGAGTAGCTTCGAATTAAACGCAAAGATTATTACTTACTCATGAGATACCAATAATGTACGAATTTAATCTGTACATCTGAAAAAATAAGTTGATCAATTATGTCCATAATTTTAAAAGCTGAGATTTTGAAATATTGTTAACAAAAATATACTTTTTCCATTGCCGCCAGTTTTTAATATTTAACCCATTAAAGTACAGACCACATTTAGGGTGAGAAAAAAATCTTATTCTCATAAAAACATTTCATCCTCAGTATCCAGATATCCTGCTGAATAACCCCTACCATCGAAAAGACTAGAAATTCATTTTAGGGACCGATCGAATCCCAATTTAGAGATAAGGTCCAGAGATAGCATTTAAAAAATAATAAAATTACTAAAAAATTTGGAATAAAAACGCTGGCTGGAGATATCGTTTCTAAATTTTTTTCTGATATACCTCTATCATTAGCGAGTATCAAAATTCATTTTAGTGGTTAATCAAACTCATTTTGGAGATGAGGTCCAGAGAAAACATTTTTTTTAAATAAAAAAGTTCCCAAAAACATCACTAATTAAAATTCAGGCAAGTTATATCGCTTCGAGATATCTTTCTGATACACCCTTATCATCAACATGTCTCACAATTCATTTTAGGGGCTGATGAACTCCGAATTTCGAGATAAACTAGCAATATAAAAAATAACAAAATTTCTAAGAAATTTGGAATAAAAATGCTGGCTGAAGATATCGCGTCTAGATTTCTTTCTGATACACCCCTATCATCAGGACTATTTCGCTCGCCCAACACCCACGCAAATTTAACATTTTTCAGACCAAATATTCAGTGCAGAATTTGCGCAAATTTGTTGAACCAAAACTAAAATTTGTGAAACACCGGAACTATATGATTTCTCAAAAAAAAAAAGACACTGACGGATCCAGCAAAATACTTTGCTGGCCCCGACAATGTCCAAAATAAACTTTATATGATGCTGAACTTTTCGTCTTCATTTGTTCAAATTTGTGTACCAAACTTCAACCCCCAAAAACAACACTCCGTGAGGCCACAACATTTTTTAAATGAAAATAATCACTTAGATCAACTTCCAAAAACTTTAGGTTACGTTCACATGCCCACCTTTTTGGAATGTTTTCGTTCAAACAACTAGGGGTGGATTCTAAGGGTTGTTGAATATCTTTGTTCTATTTATAACTTAACCTGGAGTTTTCTGAAGGTAACCTAAGTGATTATTCTCACTTAAAAAATTTTCTGGCTTTTTTACTTGGAGACCTTCGGAATGTTTTCATTAAAACAACTAAAGGTGGACTCTAAGGGTTGTTGAATATTATTGTTAGATATAAAACTAAACCTGGAGTTTTGGGAAGATTTTTTGAGAGTACATCCCCTTTTTTAATAAGCCCATTATTTTATTATTTTTGATGTATCTCAAGCCGCTTTCGAGATATTTAAAATGTTTTAGAAGTCTTTAAAGCGAAAATGGTAAAAAAGTGAAGAAGCCGCGATAACTTTAAGTGAGAATAATCACTCAGGTCGCCCTTATTAAACTCCAGGTTAAGATTTTAATCCAACAATAATATTCAACAACCCTTAGAATCCACCCCCAGTTGTTTTAACGAAAACATTCCAAAAATTCTCCGAATAAAAATGCCATAAAATATTCTATATAAAAATAATCACTCAGGTTGCCTTTAGAAAACTCCAGGATAAGTTTTGAATCTAACAAAAATATTGAAAAACACCTAGAATCCACCCCTAGTTGTTTTAACGAAAACATTCCAAAAATTCTCCGAATAAAAATGCCATAAAATATTCTATATCAAAATAATCACTCAGGCCACCTTAAGAAAACTCCAGGATAAGTTTTGAATCTAACAAAAATATTGTAAAACACCTAGAATCCACCCCTAGTTGTTTTAACGAAAACATTCCAAAAATTCCCCGAATAAAAATGCCATAAAAAGTTCTATATCAAAATAATCACTCAGGTCACCTTAAGAAAACTCCAGGATAAGTTTTGAATCTAACAAAAATATTGAAAAACACCTAGAATCCACCCCTAGTTGTTTTAGCGAAAACATTCCAAAAATTCTCCGAATAAAAATGCCATAAAATATTCTATATCAAAATAATCACTCAGGTCACCTTAAGAAAACTCCAGGATGAGTTTTGAATCTAACAAAAATATTGAAAAACACCTAGAATCCACCCCTAGTTGTTTTAACGAAAACATTCCAAAAATTCTCCGAATAAAAATGCCATAAAATATTCTATATCAAAATAATCACTCAGGTCACCTTAAGAAAACTCCAGGATAAGTTTTGAATCTAACAAAAATATTGAAAAATACCTAGAATCCACCCCTAGTTGTTTTAACGAAAACATTCCAAAAATTCTCCGAATAAAAATGCCATAAAATATTCTATATCAAAATAATCACTCAGGTCACCTTAAGGAAACTCCAGGATAAGTTTTGAATCTACCAAAAATATTGAAAAACACCTAGAATCCACCCCTAGTTGTTTTAACGAAAACATTCCAAAAATTCTCCGAATAAAAATGCCAGAAAATATTCTATATCAAAATAATCACTCAGGTCACCTTAAGAAAACTCCAGGATAAGTTTTGAATCTAACAAAAATATTGAAAAACACCTAGAATCCACCCCTAGTAAATTAACGTTTTCAAATAATTCCCGCGAGACGAAAGTGCTGTCATCAAATTGCCACTTCATAACCTCGAAATCCTACTACCGATTGGCCCGATTGGGAACGATTGAAACTTTGCAACACTCAATCGTTCCCAATCGTGCACACACGATTAAGAAACACGATTAGAAACTATTCAAAGGGTCTAGCCGGATAATATAGTCAAATCTGCCTTGTAGTGAACCTCTATAACTAAATACAACCTCATATTCGGCATGTATAGAAACCCCTTTTCCTAGATTTTCAGGCCCCTAGATCCCCATGGGGCAACATGGGACACCATTGAGTGCTGGCGAGTTTTTTTGCAATATCTCGGTCAATTTTTGAGCTAGGAAAAATAAAAAAAATAAAATTGTAGGGTTTTTCAAGCCCTATAAACCTATGAAGCCAAAAAAATTTTTGGCGCGAAATTCAAATTTTTACAGCCGTTTGAAAATTTCAAAAATGTTTATATCGGAAAGAAAGACCGACTCCTCGCTAAAAAAAATTATGTTATGTATTCTTGGCTCAAAAATTCCTGTGATTTTTTCAGATTTTTAAAAGTAGTGGAACGACCTCAAAAAAAAAATAAAAACCACTGAAAACCGCGTTTTTTGCCTCAAGCTCTTTCTACATAATTCCTACGATGAAACCAATCACACCATCGTATTCTACGTAAAAAAATACAACGAAAGCGTGTATTAATTTTTTGAAAATAATTTTTGGCAGCCCTTCAAAAATTCAGCAAATAAAAACGATGAGCCCGGCTCACATGCCGTGCAGACATTCCAGATTTTTACTTCTTCCAATCGCAAGGGAAACCCAACGTAGAATACAATGGCGCAATCAGTTTCATCATGAAAATTATCCAGAATGCGTCAGAAGCGAAAAACTACAGAAAAGTTCGGTTTTTGGACGCTTAACGCTTTATAGAATAAGATTACGATGAATCCGATTGCGCCATCGAATTCTACGAGAAAAAATATATCAGGAATTATGTATTTCTTTTGCTAAAGTAATTTTAATAGACCTTCACAAATTGAGCAAGTAAGATCATTCGACCCGAGTCCTCCAGCTGGATGCCAGCCAGAGGACACTTGCCAACGCATCGCTCTCGCCCTCTTGTGAGGAAGCCACCAAGAACTCCGACGCTTTAGTATACAACTTACTTATCGGTAATTCACCATGGTAAGAAACAAATTAAATAAAGAAAATTCTAAACAACACCATTCTAATTTTTCTTCTGCTCACTTAACTTCTCCCCCATCTTTCCTCCGCTAACGGGTTAGATGGCATAACAGCCTGCCCGTTTCCGCTGAGATAGCTGGCATACCAGCCCTCGCAGCCGATACAGTGACTAACTTCTCCCCTCTCTAAATGTCCACTCCAAAATTTCAGCGAAAATGTCCACTCCAGCTCCACCAGCTGTGAAAATCGCGCGCATCAAGATAGGGTTGAAGTTTTTGCTGACTCTACTGTATTTCGTTGGCCAAAAAAGGTCCCCCCAAGGAAAATTATGTGCCTCAAAAATCACGTGTATTTCCTGAAAATCAAAGTCAAAATTTGTGTATAGATGGATTTTCTTCAAAAGTTACACGTCAACAAAAAAATTTTGTTTCACAAAAAAGTTTCGTTTTATTGAAAGGAATAACTTTTGTTTGCAATTTTTTTCCAAGAATTTAGAATGTTTTGAAATATTACAAAAAATTGTCAAATGTTGGAAAAATATTACTTGTTTCTATCGAATTACTCGTCTGAACAAAATTTTGGACAGAAAGGTTTTTCTATTCAAAAGGCTCAAAATTTTTCACAAACTAACATCATATTAGTTGAAATGAAATATAAAAATCAATTTCATATCAAATTTTTGGCATGCAAATCTATTATTATTATAAAAAATTAACCCTTTTCTACCAAATTGAATTGGAGAAGAGTTCAAACAAATATTTCTAATTTGTCTTGAAAGTATTAAATTAAAAATAATTTTTTTATAATGAAAAAATATATTTGATACAACTTTTAATCAAATCCCGCTTTGCGACAATGACGCATCGGACCTATGTGTCAACGCATGTAAATTCGTGAAGAAGGTATTTCAACTTTGAATCTTTCTATACGTACAAATACAGTGCAAAAGTCTAAAGTCAGCGAATACACTTCAATGCGTCAGCACGCAAACGCTTCAACATTGGTCAATGCGTCTGAATTCGTGAGAGTAAAATACACACTTGAATTCGCCCCAATGCGTCATGGCGAATTTCAGCAAGTGTTGATTCATACAATTTAATCCGTAGCTGAAAAACCAACGTGCAGGGCATATAGAATTTATTGTAAATGTTTAGTAAATTGTCTCGTAGCTCAGTGGCGGGTGCTCTGGACTGTGTCGCCCGCACAAGTGCTCACAATTTTAATTCATAACTTAAAAAAAAAAATCTTCTTTCCCGCGGCGTTTTTCATTACTTTAGAATAAGCTACAATTTAGCTTTAAAATTATTATAAGTCATCGCAATTGTAAGGTTTAAGCATGCAATCCTACATTCATGTACTTTCTTACACGCTGAATAATAAAATAGCTGCAATAGGAATTCCGGCAGGGTATCGACGAGGCTTAGAGAAAAATTCGCTCTCCCCACGATCTAACCCAATCACGGCTTCGCGTAAGTAGAAGTTCGCGTTTCGCGAGAACACGAAAGTAGCCCCCTCTCACTTATCACGGATTCGTACACTCGATCCATCGATAAAGCCAGTCACAAATCTGCCACTCTACGTCGAGAATAATCACCACGGATTGGCACGCTGCCTTCTCGACGAACAAGCATGAATATAGGCCAAATCTTCACCGAAAAAAACACTCGATCGTAGATCCCCGAGCAGTACGTCTCGCTGCCTGAAAAAATCTTCGATAAGCTCGCATCGTGGAACGGGTGACCTGTGCAGTAGCTGCCAGCTATACTCAAGCCTCGTCTTGCCTCGACGGAGTTTCTGTCAGCCGAATCCAAGCTACCGACGCAGTTTTTTTTTATTCCACGCAACCCGATTCCATTATTGAGGCTCTATATAAAAAAAGACAGACTTGTCATCAAACATGTTATTTTTCGTTCAGTTTTTATCACACTTCGCAGTCTCCGAAATAGGCAATTGAGTTCTAATTCGGAACCTCGGTTAGAGAGTTTCTAGCGAGAATCGAAATCGAGTTCTCACTCTATACCTCAACCAGGGAGTTTCCTACCAGAACCAAAACTTTGAGTCCTACACATGGACCCAACAAAGGAGTTTCCATCCAGGACCGAAAGCTTATGCCGAATGTGCTGACGCGATCACCCATCTCTTAAAAATTTTTATTTTTTATTTTGTGTATGTCTTTTACAGATTCAGACCTATATGGAGGATCAATTTCCTAAGAAGAGAAGGTGCCGGCCCAACCTATGCAAGAGACTAGCGTTGAAATATCGGGCTACTCGCGCCTCCGAGGAAAAAAGGACAAAGAATCGGGTACATCCGCCCCTCTAGATTACAGTGTGGATCGCGAGTTCAGTGAAAAGTGTCTAGTGAACGATAGTGTCCGGGATCCCCTCTCACCCGCCGCGCTCGAATGCCACAGTGCTTGCCTCTCGTGCATAGAAGCCGACCACACGCCGTCGAACGATACTACGCCAACGATAAGTGTTACGAACTTTCTTCCGGCAACCACGCTTTCGGTTTGTGCTTCCCAATACTTGACTGTCTCTACACGCGTGGTCCCATCGCCGATTTTCTCGGTTCCCTACAACGTTCCAGGTTGCCACAATTACGGCACACCTTTGAACATTGATCCTTCCTCCTGCTGCCCACCGATTTTTCTCTGTTATACCACCGTCGAGTGTCCCCTTTGTGACGGGGTATTCAAGTGTGCGTTTCGCAGGGGTTGATAGGTGGGAAAAGTGACTCATGTCCGAGACAAGACTCCCTCGTGTAGCCCGCAAACGGCCTAGTCTACGGAAGCGAATTAACGCTAAAAAAAGAAACGCTTTAATCACAAAATCTCTCACACCCCCGTGGATTCACGTTGGTATTCCCGCGCCTTATCGAAAGAACTATAAACATCGAAACGATCTACGTGTGTCGTTTTTGAACCCCCAGAGCGAGCTTGGCGATGCAGACGTTTCTGTCGACGTGACTCACTCGCGCACAGCCTCACGTGACCCGAGTGAATCCCCTTCGTATCCGCTCAGTCCGAATGCACTAGCCATCGACTCCCTCGACGATCTAGCGGAATATCTCTGCCGAGAAACTTCCCGCATAAAGGCGAGTGAGACGATTGGGTCCTCGCTTGATCTACTGCACAACGACTCACCGAGACCTTCCGGAAGCGTTGAAGCCTACGATCCCGAGTTCCCAGGTTACAATTCCTCTCCTCTTAGAGATCTAAAAACAGCAAATACTTCCGACACTTCCGAGGCCGAGGAGGAGGTTCTCAGCATCTGTGCCTCACCGATCAGAGTCACGCCGGAAAGGGAAGGACCGCGCGTCACTGAAAACGTCCGACATATACTCCCGGTGCACTAGTTGTGTTCCGACAATCAACCATTCCAACACGAAGTAGGCCTCGGTGCAAATCGACTCTCGCCACTACTCGGAAGGAAGCTGCGTTCCGTTGTCGTGATGCCAAAGAGAACAAACTTCCAGGTCGGAGCATCTGAATCAAAATGCAGAAGGAAGAGTAGATGGGGACCGATGCCATAGAGGTTTCACTCTTCTACAAAAGATTGCAGTAGGGGCCCGATTTCATGGGAGTCCCTCTTATTAAGTCTAACTTATTTTCAGATCGAAAGGGACCTGATTTCATGAGAGTCCCTCCTAACAGTTGTATCTTATTTTCAGCTCAGAAGGGACCCAATTCCATGGGAGTCCCCTAGTTTTAGATTAGACAACAGAACTATAAAAAACGGCCTTTTTCAGGGCCACAAAATCATCAAACGTAGTAACTTTCCTGAGTTCAATCAAACAAGGTTGGACCGGAGTGCATTGGCCTTTCTCCCTTAATTTCATCCAGGATACTACTATCTGGGGTTATGGAACAATAAACAATAAATAAATAAATAAAAATTGTGCGACATTTGAAGGAATGTGTCTCCCTCCCCCTTTTCGCCACTATTTGAATTAAACGTGGGAGATCGCCACAACTGAAACACGAGGGATCACTGTTTCAAGTTTCGACGCATGCACTTTTTATTAATTTTTTTCTGATTGACCTCGACCACGCATTCATACGAATTCACATGCATTCAATTCGCGCTGTCTCAATTCATGAAAATGTGTCCCAATGCGTTCGAACGAATCAGAAAACGGGATTCACGCGCATTACCAAAATGTTAATTCGCCCCAATCCGTATCAATTCTTTCTTTTTTGCTGGGTCTTAATATAATAGGGTCATCCACAAAAATTTTGTTTGCTTATACTTGACTTATTTATAAACTTTGACTCACAGAGAATTAAAATGTGAAATTAAAACTTAATCTCTATTATTTAGTAATTTATAATAATTTATTAAACTAGCTGTGAATTCGATCTCGAGTGTTTCCACTTTGTTTGTATTCATAATGATATGGTGCTCATTTCGCGAGCACTTTGCTTCCCGTTAGCAAATGTATTTGCTTCCTCATTGAGGAAGCATTAGTTATTTTTTTCAATAATAGACAAACCAAAGTCTTCATTTTGCTCAATTTAAAAATAGAAATTTACCAAAAATGAAAAATTACAAAATAATATAAAAAATGTTCTAAATACAAAGATAAATCAGACAAATCAAATCTTGCGTTCGAAATAATAATTTTTGAGCTGGAAAAGGGAAAGGAAATGTTCTGTCGCACCCTATCCCTTTCCCAGCATTATGATTTCTTCACAAAAATTGCCATAATATTACTCTATTTGAAAATTTATGATCAAAAAGTCTTTTCTATTCATACATCAACTTTAAATTATGTCGATGAAAAAAGTTTTTCTGTTTAAAACTGATGATTCAGATATTATAAATAAGCAGAACTTCCCTAATATTCAATAAAGTGTATTATTATTATTAGTAGTGCTTTATTTGTTTTAGAATCTTCTGATTCATACAAATAGGTTACAGTTCAATTCTAAAACTAACTGGTATTCTAATAAATAAAAAAAAAATAAAATTAAAGGCTGATGGTAAACATTACCCCAGAGGATTTAAACCATGATTACATCGAAAGTAAATCCAAAGACATTTTACTATATAATTAATTATAATGCTCATTCGTGGAACTTACTAACAAACATAATCATTTTCTTGAGAGAATTTTTATCAGGGTTGTCTAGAATATTCAGCCAGGCATTCCTTATCTCACACAGACCCCTACTCTCGCTTATACATGAAAATCTTACAGTATTAAAAAACTGACATTCTACTAAAAGATGGTACACAGGTTCTGTATTAAGACTATTCTCATAACAATAGATACAATAACTATCAACGTTCAAACTGCAGGTTTTATTCTTGATTATAAGTCTGGGAATGAACTTATTTATTAACCTTAATTGTGCTATAATTCTGATGAAACCGAGTGGTGTTCTTGTCAGAGTTAAATATTTCTGAGGTCCTTCTCGCAAGGTTAATTGAGGATAAAGAATTAGAGCAGAGGACGTGTGGGCTCTCTGTAAATCTTCTAGATATAAAATTTTGTCATAAGCTCTTATCCATGTCGATTTATTCTTTTGAAGAGAGGCAAGAGAAAGGAAATCCCAGTCGTCCTCAATCCCAATCCTTTTAAATATACTTCTAACCTGGCGGGCCCAATTGTATTTCTCTAGGGTTGACAAATCATCTTTCAGTCTATCCAGTTCTCTTAATCTTAAATAACATTTCTTAGGATATCGATCGTCGGACATGTTTAGAATTTTTTCTATCCAATTGAGAATTGACCCAAAAACTCGAACTGCAAGGTGGGAAGCACCTGTTTCTAATCTAATAGCATATCCAGCAGTATTTTGTGGAACATGCAGGATTCTCTTATAAAAAGCGGTTTGAACTTTTTCTATAAAACATAAATACCTGAGACTCCAAATATGTGCGCCATACATTAAAACGCTGGATACAAGACTATCGAAAAGTCGAACAATAGGATTCCATGAATTAAGTTTTAATCTGTGAATCAGAGTAATCGTAGATCCTACAGCGAGGTTAGATTTACGAACAGCTTCATCTTTTGCCCCGACAAAAAGTGCAGATTGGGTGAATGGAGTGCCTAGGTAGATATAACTTTTGACAATATCAATCTCGCATGTTCCGTACATAAAAGGTGGGTATTTTTTATCATGTCCATGACCTCCCTTTCTGTAGATCACTATTTTTGTTTTGTCTGTGTTGACTTCGAGCTCATTTATTCTACAGTAATCTAATAATCCTTCAAGAATCTTACGCATTCCAACCAAAGAATCCGCGAAGAAAGCCAAATCGTCGGCGTACGCTAAGAGCAATATTTCCAATAAATGGTCTATAGATACACCTCTGATTCCTCTGGCAAACATAAATTCTTGTAAATCAGCAATTAAAAATGTAAACATTGTTGGACTTAGAACCTCCCCCTGCATGACTCCTTTCGTTACATCTACCGATCCAGAGATGCCCTTATTTCCCTTGATTGCAACATTAGCTTTAGAGTAGAAATCTATTACTAATCTAATGAATTTTGACCCACAACCTTTCGAGATTAATTTGTTCCACAAGATATTATGACTAACTGAGGGAAAGGCTGCTTTGAAATCAACATAGAGTACAAAAAGTTTGCCTCCGTTCAGTCTCAGACGATTTTGAATCATTGCGTTAAGGGTAAATATCTGATCCGTGCAACCCCTCCCCCTCCTGAAACCTGCCTGCCACTCTGGAAGGAGTTGCATATCTTCAGCCCAAGCTGTCAGCCTTTTGGAAAGAATCTGCGTAAATATCTTTGTAATGCAGTTAACTAAGGCAATGGGGCGGTAGTTAGAAGGATCAGTGACATCCCCTTTTTTGTGTATCATTCTAAGAAATGTTTGAGACCACGATATTGGAATCTTTTCTTCATCAATTATTTTATTAAATAACGAGTTTAAGTAGAGGATCAGATTGCCGGGCAGATTTTTAAAAAAGTCATAGCTAATACCATCCGGACCAGGGGCCTTACCATTTTTTGACTGTTTCAAGCTTGAGATAGTTTCCTCAAGAGTTATATGTGAATCAAGATAAGGATTTCGAAAATTATTAATCGTTATCAAGTAAGGATTTGGATCGCGAACTGGGTAAAGAGATTTCAAGTATTGTTCCTATATAAATAAGTCTATATCATCATTATACAAAGGTTTAAAATTATAGCTATTCACTATCCTCCAGAATTGTTTGGAGTCGATTGCATTCGCCAGAGAATCCAATAAGGAGTTCTTATAACCTTCCTTCTTGGAGTCTAATAATTTTGCATGCACTTTTTTACAATTCGTATAAATCGACACAGCCTCAGGATTGAATTTTTGTTGTTCACAATTTACAAGTACTTGTTTTAGCTTTTTTTACTCTTTCTGCATTGTGCGTCAAACCATGGCTTCGAACGACTCAGTTTTTTAGTCGGTTTTACAGTCATGTTAAGTTCTGTCGCTGTCTCCTTAACTGCTTCAATTAAATTATTTGAAAGGTCATCTATCGACAACATTGCAGAGTTATTATTCGGAGGGTACTGAATAATTTCTTTATATTGATCAGCAAAGTCATTATTCCACTTAACAAAGGGGGTGCTTGAATGGTTCGCATAATTTAATGTCGAGTGATCTAATAGCGTCAACGCTATAGGAAAATGATCCGATCGAGTTGGAACCCTTAGCACTTGGAAATCCTCTATTGAGTGAATTTCCACACTATTACACCAGGCAAAATCTATAATTGAGGAACTTTTTTCTCTTAGGAATGTACATTGAGCTGGGCAGTCGCTTTTAGGTCTCCCATTCAGGACAAAAAACCCATTTTTTTCAAAGCTTTCTACCATTTGGTTTCCCCTAGTGTCCAAATCAGGGACTAGACTTGTTCTTACGTCATACAAATTTACATTGTTACAGAGAGTCTCCTCCTCTAATTGATTCATTTCTCCAATTTTGCCGTTAAAATCCCCTCCCACAATTATCGAGTATTCCGGGTATTTCATTGACAGGTCAAAGATTATTTCATTTATATTGCGCAGAAAATTTTCAAAATTAGAATTCGGGCTAGAATATATTGATCCAATAACTATATTAAAACTATTACCTTCGAGTTTAACAAAAATATAATCCTCTGCCGCACATAACGTTTCCATTTTATATTTGTTTGCGTTGTTGATGATGAGTAGACCCCCCTTTGCTCTTCCTTTTGAGTATTCTCTCGTAGCTGCACTGTAGACAACTTGACAATCGATGTTACGTTGTGGATACGTGAATTGAGGTGAAGAAGTAAGCCACGTCTCACTCACACAAATGATGTCATCTGTGGTAGTGTATTGAAAGATGTCATCTAGATTGTTAAATCCCCTTGCATTCCAAAATATAATTCGATTTTCTGGTACTGTCGGCGAACCGTTTATGAACTTGGGATCGTTTTGGAGCTTTCTCCTCCCGGCTTTACCTTTAAAAAAGTTTTGATTGAATTTCCCTTTTGGCTATGTTTGATTCTTTTATTTAAATCAGTAGTGGGAGATTGTGATTTTGGAGGACGTCCTCTTGCCCTTTTCCTGCTAGCAGTAGAGCTTACAGAAGAAGCTGAGATTCCACCTTCGGACTGATAACCTTCTTCACTCTTCTCTGCCACAATTTTAGCAGTTGAAAATACATCGAAATACTGATTATCCATGTATAATCGGGTTCCTTTAATCATTGAGGACTTCCCAAGACTCTCCAGCTTTTGTTGGTAATCTCGAAGCTTCTTGCGAGTTTCTCTTTGTTCGAGAGTGAAATCGTTTGCGAAAGTTACCCTCAGTGAACGCAGATTTTTAGCATTCTTGTAGATCTCATATTTAAATCTCGAGTTCGTAAATGTAATTAGAACAGGTCTTGGTCCATCTTTTTACCCGAGTCGAATCACCTTTTCGAAGCAATCAATAGGTAGATTAATTTTAGCTTCCTTGAAAATCTTGCTAACCACCTCAAAAAGATTCTCATTGTTAGAAGAATCGTCATTCACATTGTAGAGAAAAATATTCCTAGACCTCTCTTTTATGTCTAATAATTCCAGCTTTTTTTCAAGAATATTGACTTTTTCTTCGAATGCTTTGTTTTTCTCTTCTAAGACATGACATCTGGTTTTGTAGATCTTGAGTTCTTCTAAGATTTTTTCATCTGAGTTCTTTAAGACTTTAATATCTTCAGTCATTCGCTGAACATTTGCTCCTGTGGATTTTACACTCTCTTGCACTGATATTAAGAGAGATTTTAACTCTTCGTTGGTTGTCATATCTACCGATCAACTCTCACTTTACACTTCAAAACACAAAATACGCATAAGTTACGTAAGCTCTCAGAAAGGGACGACAGGGAGCGACCGGGAAACACGACCGACCGGCTCGGAGGCTAGAACTGTCATTATTATTATTATGGATCAATCGATTTGCCTCGAATCAAGAGATTTTTTCCGTTCTTGCATCAATTTTGAATTATGTTACTGAAAAAAGTTTTACTATGAAAAACCGTGTTTTCAAATATTATGCAATTTCACAATTTCCATAGTCTTCAATAAAATGTCTTAATATTATAGGTCAATCGATTTGTCTCGCATCAACACATCTTTTCTGCTCTTGCATCAACTTTGAATCATGTAAATGAAAAAATTTTTACTATAAAAAACGATTTTCAAAATATATAAATTACCATAACTTCCCTACTCTTTGATAAAATGCATCATTGTTATGGGTCAATCGATTCATTTCGAACCAAGGAATCTTTTATATTGTTGCATCAACTCTGAATTATGCTAATGAAAAAAGTTTTACTATAAAAAACCGATTTTCAAAATATATAAATTACCATAACTTCCCTACTCTTTGATAAAATGCATCATTATTATAGGTCAATCGATTCGTTTCGAACCAAGGAATCTTTTATGTTCTTGCATCAACTCCGAATTTTGTTGTTGTTGCAGTTTTACTATAAAAAACCGATTTTTAAAATATTATTGAGTGCTAGAAAAAAATGCAATTAATATTTTTAGAAATCCTTCAGTCAGTTTCAAGATATTAGTAAGGAAAATAAGCCCTCCAAATTTCATCGAATTATCTGCAACCGTTTTCTAGTTATTGTGTTCACAAAAAAGCGTGACATCCACACATCCAAACATCCACACATCCACACACACATCCACACACACACACATCCGGACAATTGCTTAGAACATTGTATTAGACATTTTTAAATTAGGGAGGGTTTAATTAAATGAACTTAAAATTTTTTAAAAATGTCACCATTACAAAGCTTCCTCTATGAGGAAGCAAAAGTGATAAAATATCCACCGACAATGTCGATTTATAAAAGAAAACATGTGGCGCCCTCACGGCTCGAAACACGTGGTGTGACGTCGCGCGCCGTCAAAATCGAAGAAAATACATGGTCAGTTTGATAAAAACAATCGAAATAATTAATTATCAACTTTTTTTGGCAAAAAGGGTTTATTTGTATAAAGTATCAATATGCCTAGATACGTTAAAGCCAGTTTGTATAATTTGCCAAAAGTGAGTACAATTATGACTATCGATTTCTTCGCGAAGAGCTCCAGTTTCAATGTTGCTGTCACTCGAGAAGTGAAAGCGAAAAAATCAGTAAATGGCATAAATGCCGATAACATTTTGAAACATATATTTTTATTCACTTGATTGATTAGTTTAGAATAATAATTGCTCTAGGCGAATCGTAACATATATGAAATATTGAATTCAGAAAACCTAACCTTACTTTTGTTATAGTTGCTTTTATAATTACTCTCACAAATACATCTATAAAATTGTTATGAAATTCATAATTATAAGATTTATAATTACTTCTATAAATATTTTATTTTACTTTATGTTATTAAAAAAGCATATTTTAAATGTATTTTTATGACACATGAATGATTTCAGCCCTTTTCGACGCCTATGAAGCGGGGCTAAAGCTCTATTTTTTACTCCCTAGGGACTGAAAAGTGACGTCAGAGATGAATAATGAAGATAATGCATCTATGAGCTTGCATTTTATGATTATCAGCCCACTCACGGTAAAAACTGAGAGGAAATTTTCGTTGCAGATAATAGAATTTTGCGGTTATTTATGGAAAGTTACCATATATACCTGTAAAATTACCACAAATTACCGAAATTTTTCATGAATTTATGGAAATTTTTGAAAATGAATTTTGGGTATTCCATGTGAAGTTACCATATTTACCTGTAAAATTACCATAAATTACCGAAATTTTTCATAAATTTCCGGAAATTTATCGGAATTGTCAAAAATGAATTTTAGGTAAGTTACCATATTCACCTGTAAAATTACCATAAATGACCGACATTTTTCATAAATTTCCGGCAATTTATGGACAATTTTAGAAAGGAATTTTGGGTATTCCATGGTAAGTTACCATATTTACCCGTAAAATTATCATAAGTTACCCAAAATTTTCATAAATTTTCGGAAGTTCATGAAAATTTTTCAAAAATTTCCGGAAATTTATGAAAATGTTTGAAAATTAATTTTGGAAGGTTACCATATTCACCTGTAAAATTACCATGAATTACCGAAATTTGTCATAAATTTCCGGTAATTTATGGAAATTTTTAAAAATGAATTTTGGGTAATCTATAATAAGTTACCATAAATCACCTCTAAAATTACCATAGATTAGGTTAACATCAATTTCATGCTTTATTATACAAAATCCAATATGGACTGAGATCATGACTGTATTTCGAGAAATGCCCGAAATCATCCATTTGTTATAAAAATATCGTATGCGCCAAGGGGGAGAGGCACTTTTTCTCCCCCTAGGTGCATGATATACTATTTTCTATAAAAAAAATATATATTCACTTATAGCGTTGAAATGATCTTCGCAACAATATACTGTTGGCGTTAAAGATGTGGTAGGGCACATGTCACGCCAAAGAATTTTGTACCATTTTTTTCATTCCTCACCTTTGGGTATAGATATAAATAATTTTCCTGGATTTTTGACAGACGTGTTCTTGTATTGAGGTACAAAACACCAATGGTAGCGCTGATTTTTTTGCATTTTTATGGAAAAAAAACGTGAATAACCCGGCTTATTTACAAGCGTTTGGTGGCTAGCTACGTCACGTCGAGATGGCGGAATGGGCGCGAAAGAAATAGGAATTTTAAATTGTCCAAATTTTTCTTTTTCAAATTTAAATGCGAAAGAAAGTTTTTTTCACACTATGCTGGTATTATTAGTGATTTTAGAGCGTATACTTTCATATGCAAAAATAAAAAAAAATTAGTGGATGACCCTGTTTCCAATAGATTTGATGTGAATGATATCAGAGATTTATGATTTATACATTTATGATATTCATGTATTCATAATATTATGTGGTATAATTTTGCATATTTAATAATATTTAGAGAATGAGGATTCCTTTGGGTTTGAAATTTCCCGCCTTAAGTGAAATTTTTCTCCATACCGCCATGGTAGACACTGTCTTCTTAGACCTGTTAAAACAACTTTAACCCCCCCCCCCCCCCCCCCCAGGAGGCAGGGGGTGGGGGTTTCTTTCGCAAATCGAAACAAAGTTTTCGAATAAAAATTACGTTTTTCATAAAGGAGAATCTGAATCTGTGATAAAAAATTGGGGTTCCCATTTGAAATTACAAAGGAACCCCCACTTCGCTTGCTGAGGGGTGGGGTGGGGTGAATTCTTTCAAAGTCGCTTTTCCCCCTCGAAAATGAAAAGTTTTTATTACGGATATTTTTGTCATAGGATGCGTATTTTTTCAGATATTTCGATGTCTCAAGTTAAAAAAAACACCCAGTATATTCAAATTTAAGAAGATGCTAATTTACACACTACTGGAAAGTATCCTGAGCATTAAAAAAGAAGAAACAACCCTCTTTCACCTTCCATTCATAAAATATCATTTATTAAATTGATTTTATGGATTTATTAATTTCAATATTTTGTGCAAACTGCGCGCATGGGCAAAGATATTGACCATGCTAAAAATTGCGTTTCTACGTGTATGCAGAACGTAGGAAAAAAGTTTGAAAGGTGTGCCTTAAAATTTGTTTTTGACTTTTTTTTGAGAGAAAATGACACTTTACGTGGATATGCCCATATATATATATATATTAGGGTGGCCCAAAATGACAAACTTTCGATTTTTCATTTTTCCTGACTGGAAACCTGTTCCTGATACTGAAAAACTAATGTCCATTTTTTAAAATAATTTTTCAATAATATTTAGAGGTTGCGCTTGGCTTTCAAATTTTTCGGTTGAATAATCGATCGAAGTTCATAAAATCGTCAACTGTCCAAGGAAACGTTAACTTTTTCTGGGCACCTTTGTTATAGTAAGCGGATTATGAGAAAGTGAGCGAATTACCTGACCTTACCTGCGAATTTTATGGGCTTGGACTCAGGTTATCAGAACTAACAATGAGAATTTGAAGGTTCCTTCTACCTGTGTTAGCCTACTGCCTACTTTTCTGAACTTCCAAACATTTTCAATGCGAGAATTTGTTTCAGAATCAATGTACTAATTATTTAAACAATTGTCTTTATGAAAATTAATTATATATATATATTAATAACTTAGTGTAATCATAGATAAATATGATAGTTTCATTCATTTTTTACAAAAGTAAATTTATTCATTTAAACAATTTTCATCAAAAATTATTAATTATTAGACATTGTTATCGATAAAAACAATAAGCTATTTATTATATTGTATGTATTTATTCTCTCCCTTTTACGGGTTTGAGGGCCTCCGCTCCCTTTACAGTACGTTACAAAAATCACTTATACTACCTTAATAATACTTACTACCTAAACAATAATATTTAACTAATATTAACTTATATGCTAAAGCTTTGTCTTGACAAAATCTCTATCGAGATTTGCTGACTATCGAGATTCCTGGGCTTCCGTTTCCTCTTACCTTTTCCTTTATCATGATTTCAAAATTTTATTCAATTTACTCTCCTTGTATAGGAGTGCGCGATTGGCCTTTCCCTACTGTATACCCCTTACCTTCTCTCATTTCTTCCAGTCTCATCATCCAGCTTGCCCCTTGTCCACTTCCATCCAAGATCCACCTTATCCTGTCATCCATACTCTCATCACCTGTTTCGTCCCCCGTACATTTCTCTAAAACATGTCCCCATGATTCTATCTCGTAATGGCAGACCCTGCATCTTCTTTCCTCTTCATCCATCCAGTACCTACACTCTCTCATTCCTTCTCCCATCCTAAATCGTATAATGTGGTTCCATTTACTCTCCTTCTTAATCTTTCCTAAATATTCTGGTTCTCCTTCAGCCTTCACTACCTTATACCACCTGTTATATTTAGATTCCACG
This sequence comes from Andricus quercusramuli, assembly GCA_932178445.1. NCBI lineage: Eukaryota > Metazoa > Arthropoda > Insecta > Hymenoptera > Cynipidae > Andricus > Andricus quercusramuli. The sequence goes on along the minus strand of CAKNXH010060813.1, from coordinate 208,475 downwards.
ATCTTTTTCCATCTTTCCTCCCCCTCCTTAATGACCAGTTCATTCTCTAACTCCTGCCATACTCTGACATCTGCTCTTATACCGCACTCTCTCCTTCGCTGTTGTCTCTCTTTCTCCTACCTTGATCCTTCTGTGTTACCCCTAGTCTCTTTGTTTACTACTTCCCGTAGACAAGCTTGTGCTATCCTGCTTCCCTCCCCCCTCTTTAGTTTCTCCTCAAAGTTCCATGCTCTCTTCATTTGTCTAATAACCATTTTACCTCTACTTAATTCCTCCCTCAACATATATCCTGGACAGCTCCAGCTCACTCCCATTACCCATCTCAAGAATCTCTCCTACATACTTTCCACCCTCTTGTGCTCCTTCCATCCCCAGATCTCCACTCCGTAACTTAGGACTGACCACACCAAAGCATCAAACCTCCTTCTCCTCACCTGTAGTTCAACCCCTCCTTTCGACTCAAACCAGAAGCCTAGGTAACTAAATTCCTCGACCTGTTCCACTTTCTCCCCGTACATCTTCCATTCATATTCTACCTTTGTCCTTCTCTTCCTAAAAATCATCACCTTCGTCTTCTTTACATTTACCGTTAGGTCTTTAACTCTCACATTCTCCTCAAACACTCTCATTATGAGACTCATCCCTCTCTCGTCATCCGCTAATAAGACTATATCGTCTGCAAACGCTAAGGAATATACCTTGCTATTTCCCAAAACCGTCCCTCCTTTTCCTTTCTTCTCCAGTTTCTCCTCAAGATCTGCCAACAAGAGGCTGAATAGTAGTGGGCTCAATGGAAATCCTTGCCTGAGCCCCCTTCCACTCCAAAAAATCTTCCCTTTTTCTTTTCCAATCCTCACCCTTATCTTAGTCTCTTCGAATATCTCCTTTATCCTCTCGACCAACCCTTCCTCCACCCCTCTCTTTCATAACTTGCCATAGCACCTTTCTGTTTACCGAGTCAAATGCCGCTTTAAAGTCTACAAATAAGGCCATTAACTTCCCTTTCTTCCTCCCTAAGTTCCTATTCACCAGATAATTCAGTACGTAGATGTTGTCTACTGTTCCCATCCCTTTCCTGAAGCCCGTCTGATTGTGTGGGATAATCCCTTTCTCTTCCGCCTCCCTTTCTAATCTCTTTCTGAGAATCTCCGTATATATTTTGTATCCGACCGACATAAGTGTGATTCCCCTATACACCTCCACCTTCTTGCCCTCTCCTTTCTTAATTATCGGCACCACCAACCCTGTCCTCCATTCCTTAGGCCATCCCTCTCCTTTCCATACCTTATTACATACCTCCCACATTTCCTTTCTCACCCCTTCTCCTCCGTACCTCAAAGCCTCGTTCTCAATATCGTCCTCACCTGTTGCCTTGTTTCTTTTCAGCCTCCCTATCGCTCTATTCAGTTCCTCCATACTTATCCCGTTATTGCTATCATCTTCTCCTTCTATTACTTTCCTCTTCTCACCTAACACCTTATTTTCCACTCCTCCCAATAGTCTCTTAAAGTACGGGTTCACTCATTCATCTCGATTTCCTCATTGATGCCCTTCCGTCCCCCTTGTTCCCTATTGATCACCTCCCATTCCTTCCCTTCCCTGATTGATTTTTCCACCTCCTCCATATACCTAATTTTCTCTAACTGTCTTTTATCACTTAGAAATCTTTCATGTTCTCTCTTTCTCCTATTATATTCCTGCTTCCCTATCTCCCCTTTTCTCCACTTTTTTACATTCTCCTTCATTCTATCCTTACTCTCCTTACATTCTGCGTCCCACCATCCCCTCTTCATGCCCTCCTCTTCTCTTGGCCTTACCTGTTCTTTTATCCTCTCTGTTAGTTCTTTTAGCTTTTCAAGGTGCGCGTCAACGTCTTCCCCTTCCATTCCTCTAATCTCCTCGTTCTCCATTCTTTCTTTAAATTCTCTTAATTTATCCTCCCCCCATCTACCCATTTTTACTTTCCTTTCGTCAGTTCTTTCCCTTTTTTCGCTATGCCGCTTCCATCCTGAACCTTTCAACGTCGCTATTAGCGGGAAGTCTTCTGAGCCTATTTCATCACCTACTTCGATTTTATCTATTCTCTTCCTCATTCTTTCTTCTGCTAGAATGTAATCTATCACTGTCTCCCCTTTACCTATAAACGTCATTTCCCCTTCTTCATCTACCCTTATGTTCCCGTTGCAGATAAACCACCCCTCCTCTCCTAATAGGTTCAGTAAATATTATTATCGAACTTTTTTATATATTTAAGCTTTAAATTTTAAATGTCTGTATAATTAAAAATAATTATTTGTTTAAACAATTTTTATAGGTAATTTGTTGTGATTGAATATTGTTATCGATAAAAACAATTCATTAGTAAGAACATTTTGGATGCTTCAAATTTTTAATGGTAGAACAATTAAAAATAATTATTTGTTTAAACAATATTTATGAAAAGATGATTGTTAGTAAATATTGTTTTCTATAAAAACAATGAACTAGTTGGAACATTTTTAATTCTTCAAATTTTCAATGTTTAAGTAATTGAAAAAAATTATTTTTTTAAATAATTTTGATAACAAATTAATTATTAGTATGTATGTATGTATATTTGAACTCTCCCTTTTACGGGTTTGAGGGCCTCCGCTCCCTGTACATATGTTATGTACATATGTTTCATCCTTAGTCTAGCTTAACCGCTACTTACTTTCTAATGCATCGCCTTATATAACAACAATAATCCTAGTACTACTCTTCTTACACTACAGACAATGAGCGATCTTCCCGGGCTTCCGTTTTCTCTTACCATCAAATTCATTTAGACCGATTTGAAAATTAAACATTTTTACTCGTTATTTTCCTTTAAACAGGATTACCCGTTTGTCTCTACCCTGATCCCTTGCTTTCTCTTATTTCTTCCAGTTTTTTCATCCACATCACTCCCTGTCCATTACCATCCAAAATCCATCTTACACATTCATCCACACTCAACTGTCCATCTTCCTCTCCCGTACACCTCTCTAACACATGTGCCCATGACTCCACTTCGTACCCACATACTCTGCACAGATTGTCCTCTTCATCCATCCAATATCTACAAGCTCTCACTCCTTCTCCCATTCTGAACCATATCACCCTATTCCATTTGTCTTCCTTTTTCATCTTTTGTAAATATTCTGGTTCCGTCACCCCTTTGACCATCATATACCATCTATTGTACTTCGAATCCATAATCTTTCTCCATCTCTCTTCTCCTTGTCTTACTAGTAGCTCTAATTCAATGTTCTGCCAATCCAGAACCCCTTCCTGTATATCACAAACACTCCTCATTTTTTTCCTTTCTTCCTCCCATTTTGAATTTCCCAAATTGCCTCTCGTCTCCTTGTTCCGAACTTCGTCCAAGCATACTTGGGCTATTCTGCTCCCCTCTCCCCTTTTCAGCTTCTCTTCAAACCTCCAGGCTCTCTTGATTTGTCTAGTTACCACTTTTTGCCTTCCTAGTTCTTCCCTTATCATGTATCCTGGACAACTCCAACTAACCCCCATTACCCATCTCAGAAATCTCTCATGTATGCTTTCCACTTTCCTATGTTCCTTCCATCCCCAAACCTCCACTCCATAACACAACACCGCCCAAACCAACGCATCAAACAACCAAACCCTCATTCTCCAATCGTCCTTGAACCTTCTCTTTCCTATACCCCATACTTTGCCCATTACTTTACTCGCGCTTTCGATTCTTTTCCTCACCTGCAAATCGTTTCCCCCTCCTGACTCAAACCAAAAACCTAGGTAACAGAACTCCTCCACAATTTCCACTGTTTGTCCGTTCATCTTCCAAACGTAACTTATTTTGGTCTTTTTATTTCTGAAGCACATCACCTTGGTCTTCCCTACGTTCACCGTCAGTTCTTTTCTTCCCAAGTACTCTTCGAAAATTCTTATCATTAGGTTCATCCCCTTCTCATCGTCTGCTAATAGAACTACGTCGTCCGCGTATGCTAGGGAGTATAGTTTGCTATTACCCAGGGTCGTCCCCCCTTTCCCTTTCTCCTTTAGCTTCTCCTCTAGGTCTGCCAGCAGCAAATTAAAAAGTAGTAGACTCAACGGGCACCCTTGCCTTAGACCTCTTCCTGTCCAGAAAACCTCCCAGAAAACTAATCCTGGTTTCAGTGAAAATTTCCTTTATCCTCTCCACCAGCCCTTCTTCTATTCCCCTCTCTTTCATTGCCTGCCATAGCACTTTTCTGTTCACTGAGTCAAAAGCTGCTTTGAAATCTACAAACAAAGCGACTAATTTCCCTCTTTTTCTCCCTAAGTTTCTGTTAACCAAGTAGTTGAGTACGTAAATGTTGTCTATTGTCCCCATCCCTTTTCTAAATCCCGTCTGGTTGTGTGGGATACTTTGCTTCTCTTCTATCTG